>CAUYQU010039728.1:0-98317 GCA_963574635.1 Cheracebus regulus | reverse complement strand
TGAGATGAGTATGCTGGATACAGCACACCGATGGGTTTGACTTTTTATCCAATTTGCCAGGCTGTGTCTTTTGATTGGACTATTTAGCCCATTTACATTTAAGGTTAATATTGTTATGTGTGAATTTGATCCTGCCATTTTGATGCTAGCTGGTTGTTTTGTCCATTAGTTGATGCAGTTTCTTCATTGTGTCAATGCTCTTTACCACTTGGTACATTTTTGGAGTGGCTGGTACTGATTGTTCCTTTCTATGTTTAGTGCTTCTTTCAGGAGCTCTTGAAAGGCAGGCTTGCTGGTGACAAAATCTCTCAGCAATTGCTTATTCATAAAGGATTTTATTTCTCCTTTAAGCTTAGTTTGGCTAGATATGAAATTCTAGGTTGAAAGTTCTTTTCTTTAAGGATGTTGAATATTGGCCCCCACTCTCTTCTGGCTTGTATGGTTTCTGCTGAGAGATCTGCTGTGAGTCTGACTGGCTTCCCTTTGTGGGTAACCTGACCTTTTTCTCTGGCTGCAATTTTTTCCTTCATTTCAACGCTGGTGAATCTGATGATTATGTGCCTTGGGGTTGCTTGCCTTGAGGAATATCTCTGTGATGTTCTCTGTATTTCCTGGACTTGAATATCAGCCTGCCTTGCTAGGTTGGGGAAGTTCTCCTGGATAATACCCTGAATAGTGTTTTCCAGCTTGGATTCATTCTCTCTGTCACATACAGGTACACCTATCAAATGTAGATTAGCTCTTTTCACATAATCCCATATTTCTTGTAGGCTTTGTTCATTTCTTTTCACTATTTTTTTTCTCTAATCTTGCCTCCTTGTTTTATTTCATTGAGTTCATCTTCAATCTCTGATATCCTTTCTTCTGCTTGGTTGATTCGGCTATGGAAACTTATGTATACTTCATAAAGTTCTCATGTTGCATTTTTCAACTCCATCAGGTCATTTATATTCTTCTCTAAGCTTTTTATTCTTATTAGTATTTTGTAAAACCTTTTTTCAAGGTTCTTAGTGTTTTTTTGCATTGAGTTAGAACATGTTCTTTTAGCTCAGAGAATTTTGTTATTATACACCTTCTGAACCATGTTTCTGTCAATTCATCAGACTAATTCTCCAACCAACTCTGTTCCCTTGGTGGTGAGGAGTTGTGATCCCTTGGGGGAGGAGATACGTTCTGATTTTGGGTGTTTTTGTCCTTTTTCACTGGTTTCTTCCCATCTTTGTGGATTTATCTACTTGTGATCGTTGTAGTTGGTGACTTTTGCATGGGGTCTCTGCGTGGGCGTCCTTTTTGTTGATGATGAAGTTAATTATTTCTGTTTTTTAGTTTTCCTTCTAACAGTCAGGTCCCTCTGCTGTAGGATTGCTGGAGGTCCACTCCAGACCCTGCTTGCCTGGGGATCACCTGCAGTGGCTGCAGAACCATAAGAGCTTCTCCAGTTTCTTCTATTACCTTTGTCCCAGAAGGATACCTGCCAGCTGTCAGCCTGAGCTCTCCTTTATGAGGTGTCTGTTTGGATATACAGGAGTCAGGGAGCTGCTTGAAGAGACAGTCTGTCCCTTATAGGAGCTCAAGTGCTGAGTTGTGAGGTCCAGTGTTCTGTTCAGAGCTTCTGGGCAGGTAAGTTTAAGTCTGGTAGAGCAGAACTCATAAACACCTTTTTTCCCTGGTGCTCTGTTCTGGGAAGGTGGGGCTTTATTTATAAGTTCCTCACATGCTGCTGCCCTTTTTCAGAGATGCCCTGCCCAGCTAGGAGGTAGCCTAGTCACAGTCTGCCAGCAGAGGCGTTGCTGAGCTGCCATGGGCTCTGGCCAGCTGCTGTGTGAACTTCCTTGTGGTTCTGTTTACAGAGGTATGGTTAGAACTGCCTCAGTAATGGCAGATTGCCTCAGTACTGGCGGACTGCCTTGGTAATGGCAGACTGCCTCAGTAATGGCGGATTGCCTTGGTAGTGGTGGACTGACTTGGTAATGGCAGACGCACTTCCCCCCACAGAGCTGGACTGTCCTGGGTCCAGCTGCACTTGCTGTGAAACTCTCAATCCAGAGCGTTTCAGATTGCTGGTCTTTGTGTGAGTGGGACCTGCTGAGCCAGATCACCTGGCTCCCTATTTCAACCTCCTTTATTTCAGTTGAATAGGTGGCTCTTTCTCCCAGGCATTCCAGGCGCCAGTTGAAATGGCCACCCAGATTTGTGTGAATTTTTGTGCAGAGACCTACTGCGCCGGCTGAAATAGTCATGCTGGAAACTTGTGGTGCTTTTCAGCCTGGGGAATCTCCTAGTCTGTGGGCAGTAATTACTCGTTTGGAAATGCAGCAATCACTCACCCTCTGCATTGTTCTTGCTGGGGACTGCACTCCAGAGCTGTTCCTATTCAGTCATCTTGGATCCTTGTCTCTATAATAGCTGTTTTCAAGTCCTTGGATGTTAATTCCAACTTCTGAACATCTCAAGGTTGTCTGTTTTTTTGTTGATTTGGGTCACTTTTGCCTACTTTTTTGTATGTGTAGTAATTTTTTTTGTGTTCTGGATATTCTAAATTTTCTTGTCATCTTTTAAATGATGGTGATTTTGTTATGGCAGGCAGTTAAATTACTGGTGGAGTCTTTTAATTCATTCTAGCTGGGCCAGAGCCCCCTACACGTTGTAACCTCTGGTATCACCATTTAGCTCTCAGCCTTCAGCAGCAGCTCACAACTAGGCTTGCAGAGGCTCCCTGTGTACACCCATAGCACATCTATTGGCCCCAAGGATCTTCATAGAGTGCATCCCAACAGGAACTTCAGGGTCCTGCCATTAATGCATCCCCCCATACTCTAATGCCCTGCCTTGAAAACCTGGGGTCATTCAGGCTGGTGAAATGGCCAAGGGAAGAACGTGGGAAAGGGAAAAGTTTTCTACAATGTGCTTCCTACCACTTTCCAGCTACATGAACAGAACAAACTGCCTAATTTCCCCATGACTCAGTTTAATCACTTGCAAAATGAGGATGATGGTAGTACCCAATTGATAGGGTTATAATGAAAGCTGAATGAGATAATACATGTGTGTTGCTTACAACAGGGTCTGGCACATAGTAGGTGCTGTATAGGAATTATCAGCTATTTTTCTTCCTGGCCCTGCAGAGCTTGTGTGTAGCTCATGCAAATAGTGGCAGCACTTGAAAGATGAGGCTTCATGGTAAGAAGCTCATTCTGCACCCTGTGCTGAGCAGCGTTAGCAGCTTTCTGGGGTGTTTATAGGCTAGGCAGGTGTCTTAGTTCATTTGTGCTGCTATTACAGAATACCTAAGACAGGGTTTTGCCCAGCGTACCCAACAGAATGCTGGATTTGTGCCCAACCGTAACAAAAATTGCCGTTTACTGGGGGTTTTCCCGTGAACCAGGAACCTTGCTGAACGACTTCGGTGCACTATCCCCAGTCCTTAAAGCATTTCTGTAGATGGCTTTGATGAGTCCTGTGTGTGTGTATGTGTGTGTGTGTGTGTGTGTGTGTGTGTGTGTGTGTGTGTGTGTGTTACTATTTAATCCTTTCATTTCCAACACACAATTCCCTGTTAATTCCTTATAACAAAAATCATTTAGCTGACTTCTTCTGATTTTTATTCTGCAGCACTGGAGCAGGCTTGCACATATAGGAGTAGACACAAATATTATTTGGCAGAGAAAGGTGGACCTAATTAGCCTTGGTTTCCCTCACCCTTCAGCACTCTCAGCATGCCAAGCTCTAGAGTAATCCAGTCTGAAGGAAACTTAGAACCAGAAGTCCTTGGAGGCCACTGTGTATAATGCTTTCATTTTGGAAAATGGGGAAACTGAGATCCAGAGAGGGGAAGCCTTGTACTAGGACGAACAGAATCATAAATGCTTTGAATGTTCAGGTGTCAGGACATATAGAGCAAGGCTTCTCAAGCTGGGCTGCCTTTTAGGATCATCTGGGAGAATTAAATTGTCCCTGATGTCCAGGTCATAGACCAGACCAAAGAAAACAACTTCTGGAGTGAACCCTGGTCACCAGCAGTTTTAAAGTCTGTCCAGGTGATTCCAGCGTGGGGCCAACTTTGAGAACCAGTGCACCAGCACAGGCACCAGCAGTTTCCAATCTGTCTCCCAGGAAACCCAAGGGTTTGCAGAGTTATTTCAGAGGGTGCTGGCAGATAGGATAAGGACAGGGAGTCTCCAGACCTTCTTGTTTTGCCTTAATCAAAGGCTCTGCTTGCATCGGTGTTGCTTATTGATACCCTGTAAAGTATCACTTGAGGGTATCCACATCAAGACCCTGATAGAACCAGGACTTAGACCCCATCTCTTGACTCTCAGCTCAAGTTCTTAGCCACCCTCTGCTCCCAGATTCTTTTCTTTTGAAATGATGCAATGCCCTGCAAGTCCCCTCCAAGCATCCACATGTTCCCTCTTAATCCTGCAGGCAGATCCATGCTCTCCTGTGGACCAAATTGTTTGTTTTGGGTTCTGCAGATTAATCAAGGATAGCTGGTGGTCATGGGGGCATTTTGGATATAGAGATTATGTAGGAGGTTGTGAGTTGGGGGGGTAGCAACTGACATCTAATTAGCCTTCATTTTAAGTCTCGATGCAGCAATTATGACTTCTGAATAGCAGTGGTTGTTACTGAGGATGGTCGCCTAAGCAGTGCACATAATTATTATAATTACTGTGTACCTAATGATGCCTAATAAGGAGCAACATTGCACAGAGGCGCGGTTGCTGCTCAGCCTGGTGGTCTGGGCTCTGGAGGGGGAGCAGCCGGGGTTCCGATGCTTGTGTGGGACTGTTCTGTAGGGACGCCAGGCTGCCTGTTGGAGATTGGGGCTGCAGAGTGCACAGGAAGGGAAAGCTCCCAGAAAGCTCCCAGAGCGCACAGGAAGGGAAAGCTGTGCCGGCATCAGCTCAGAGAAAATGAGTGTGGAAGCTGCTAAACTGGAGCTCTCCTCCTTCAACCATTGACTTCAAGGGTTTACTTAGGTCCATGCTAATTCCAGGACTTATGGGGACCCTGCTTAGGGAAGGCACAGATGGACAGCCTTCATGGATGGAGTGTGTGTGTGTGTGTGTGTGTGTGTGTATTAATGAAAAATAACCACAAATTTTTATAGAGGGTGCACTACATACAAAGCACTTTACATTCGTTATCTCATACTGAATCTGTGAAATGGGGTTGTTATAATTCATCTCTCCCCTGCCCACCACCGTCTATCTGGCCCAGAATTCTTATAAAAATTATAACAACCCCATTTCACAGATGGAGTAATTGGGGTCGAAGGATAAACACAGCTAGCATTTATTAAACACGCAAATATCTGCCAGGCACTGTACATACATGATTTCACCTGATCCCCACAACAATGCCATGAGGTAGATATTATTATCATTGCTTTCTTATTTGTTCCTGTCCTACAGACTAGGAAGCTGAGACACAGAGAATGAAGACGTCCAAGGTCATTCAACTGATACATGGCAGAGCCAAGATTTAAACCCAAGCAGCTGAACCTTCCTTCCTTCTCTAACCAATACTGTATTTATTAACTAGTATATGTCAGGCACAGGCCAAAGCAGATTACATTCTAGTTTGGGGACACCAAATGAAATCAAATAAGCAAATAAATGTATATTATCAAGTATAGCAGGCTGTATAGCAGGGTAACAGGATGAGAAGGTGGACAGGAAGAGAGATGAACGGAGGGATCTATTGTAAGGAGGATATACAGTGAAGAACTCACGAACCACGCGACATTTGAGCAAAGGCTTGAATGTAGTGAGGAACAGCTGTGTATTAGGTTGCTGCAAAAGTTGGAGCCGGATCCTGTAAGGCCTGCTAGACCAGGATAATCTCTTGGTACTTTTTTTCTAAATGGATTGGGAAGCCCTAGGAGGTTCTTGAGCAGGACGTTGTGTCAAAGAAGATGGCCATTTTCCCAATGATCTGGCTAAAAATCTGGTGTAGCCCACCCCATCAGTGCCCTGCCCTTATCCCCAGGGCACTCGCCTTTAGACCTGAAGGCTGCTTACTGCAAAACCCAGCAGCTCTGCACAGTGCGGCAGAGGAGGATCCAGCTCCTTAGCTGCTGAGGTCTGAGATGGCTGCTCCACTCTGTCTCCCCAAAGTTCTCAGCAGTAGTAAGCTGCCCCCGGCGTGAAAGTCCCGTGTCTTCTCCATGGACAGAGCACTTCTGCAACGTTTGCAGGGCTTGTCCTTCTCTCACCTCCACCTGCCCCTGGCTTTGGGCACCCATCAGGCAAGGATGCTGCTCCCTCAAGACCTTTCTTTCCCCTGCTCACCACCATCTATCTGGCCCAGACACTGTTCTAATTTCCAGTTCATTGAAGAGAGGTTCTGATTGGCTTATCTCCGCTTGGAAGACCCCTCGCCCCCCACCTTCTGCACAGTTCAGTCAATGGCGCTGGGGGTGAAGCCTGGTGGTAGAAAGGGGCCTCTTGGGCCCTGTGGGTGGAGCCGACGCTCAGAGGAGGCGTGGCCGAAGTTTCATGATGTTCTGGAGTTCTAGGACCCCTTTTTGCACAGGTTACGAACTCCCCATCTAGTACTTTCTCTGTGCCTGGCACAGAATGAGTGCTTAATACAAACCATAATTCAGATAATCCGAGTTCCTGCCTCTACTTCTCCATCTACCAGCTGGGTGACCTTGGGTAAATCGCCTGGGATCTGTCAGTTTCCTCTTATATCAAATGGGAACAAGGACTACACCCCGAGGTTGGCATCTCATCAGAGATGTGAATAAGCATGAGCTCTCATGTACTGGGCAACCAGGAGGAGAAGCTGATATTCATGTTGTGCTAATTATAACCATTAGTACTAGGGACTCCCGCCCCCAACCTAGGACGGCTCTGGAGCTGCCCCTTTTTCTCCCCGCCCCCATCCACGCCCCTCCCCAATCCATGCTCTGTGCTGCTGTGCAGGACCTTGCCTCCCAGTTAATGGGGGTATTGTCCCCGCCCTGCAGGAACAAGGAGAGCTCAGCTGGCCTTAGTCACAGGTCAATTGCTTCATACAAATCCGCAGGGATCCGCGGATGCTGTGACAGAGGGCGGGGGCGGGGGCGGGAGGGCCCGCCCAGCCAGGATGTGAGTTGCCCTGACAATCGAATTACTAGGAACCCCAGAGCTCACCGTCTCTGAAGAAAAGCGGGTGCCTCCTGAGAGCAGGATTTCTCTGCCTCGGGGCACTATGAACATTCTGAGTAGAGTAAGTGTTTACTGTGGGAGGCCCTGTTCATAATAGGAGGGTTAGCAGCCTCCCTGGCCTCTACTCCCAAACTGTGTGACAACCAACAATGTCTCCAGACTGCCAAATGCCCCCTGGGTCAGGGACGAGGGGGCAAAAGCAGCCCCAGTTGGGATCCACCGCTTTAGAGAATGAAGCTTGGAGCTGATTTCTGGGACAAATCCCATGGAGCAGCCAGGAAGTGCACCTGGGTAAGGCTGGAGGAGGGTATGAGAAAGGGGAGGGCTTAGGCCCTGAGCAGAAAGCATCCCAGTGCCGGGTAGAGATGAGGACCCCAAGTAATGCTAAGTGGCTGGCACTGTGGATGCGGAAGGTTGGAGCATGCCTGCATGGGAGGTGGTGCCCTTGGAGGAGGTAAGAAGTAAGCTGGCCCCAGGAAAGGGGGACCAGCTTTGCAGGGCGGGGAATACTCCAGGTGATGGAGACAGCCGGAGCAAAGGCCCTGGGGCATGAAGTGAGCATGAGACCATGTGAAGAATATTGGGCAAAGGCTGGAATGGAAATAATACTAATAGCAATAAACAGTGACCTTGATTTTTGAGTACTGACCATGTGCCACATTCTGTTCTGATCGGGTTGTGTCATCTCATTTAGTCCTCAAAACCTCTACAAGGTAGATTTGATTATTATTCTCATCTGGCAGGTGAGGACACCACGGCTTCAGATGTTTTGGGGTTCGCCAGGGCTACATAGCCTATAAAAGCAGGTTCACACTTCAAAGCCAGGCTTTTGACCCTCTGGCCTCACTCTCTGCCCTCAGAGCCTCACCCTGCTGGGTGGGTTTGGGAGGGTGAACACAGCAGCCTTCCCCTAATTCCCTGGAGGTGGGACCAGGGCTAATTCACTGAGTGAATGAATGAACACATGAATAAGTGAATGCACTAATAGAGGAAGGCTCTGGTCTGCTGTGTGTCCTGCTCCTCAGGCAGATATCACCTTCCCATCCTACTCCTGGCCCACCCAGCACCCCCAGCTCTCTCCTTGGGTACTCTCACTTTGGAAACATTCACAGGGCACTTTCTGCTTGGATTGTGCTCTGGCGTGAGTGTCCCACGAAGTGTGGGTGTTCTTTGGTCCCCTGGCTAGGGCATGTAGAAAGAAGAGAGGGAGAGAAACAGCTAGACACCAGGAAGAACTTCTAAGTGATGTAAACAGCAGAGCAGCCGCTGAGAGTGCTCACTGCTTGTGTTCATCTGCTAGGGCTGCCATAACAAACTGCCACAGCCTGGGTGGCTTAGGACAGAACTGCATGTTCTCAGAGTCCATGTTCTCAGAGTCTGAGACAAAGGAATCAACAGGGGCGGTTTCCTCTGAGGCTTCTTTCCTAGGCTTGCAGATGGCTGTCCTCTCACTGTGACCTCACATGGTCGTCCCTCTGGCTGAGTGTCTGTGTCCTAATCTCCTTTTCTTCTAAGGACACTCATCAGATTGGATTAGGGCCCACCCCAGTGACCTCATTTAGCCTGAATTTCCTCTTTAAAGGCCTTATCTCCAAATACAGCCACATTCTGAGGTCCTGGAGGTTATAATATGTGGAGTACGGGGGTACAATTCGGTTCATAATGTTGGTCTATTTCACAGGGGCCCTGAATGAGTGCCGGATGCTTGTGAGGCACAGAACTTGGGGTGTGCAACCAGGGAGGGCTCTGGCAGCTTTCCCACCTCCCTCCTGACCTCCTCTGCCCATCGCTAGACCCAGCCCATTGGCTTCAGGATGGGCCCCACGGGACATGCTTTTGTCGGAACCTGGGGAAAGGATGTGCTTACAACAGTGCTGGGAGCACAGAGGCCTCCCACTCCCCTTTCCGAGAAGCATGTCTATTTTCTCCTAATTTATTCAGTGCTGCCCTGCGTGTGTGGCCTCTCAGGTGCAGAGTGATTTCAGCTAACATGCGCCATGCCTGCACCTACCTCTCCTGGAGATTTCAGCCTGATGCCTCCCTTGGGTCTCCAGGGAACTTTCTGATTCAAATTTCATTTGATGCAGATTCTGAAAGTGCCTTGCGAGGGCCCGGGCCTGCCGTCCTCATTATACTCAGAAGCCCAGAAGTAACAGCGGTGGGGGCACCCTGGAAGCCCCAGGGTCTCATTTGGTGACAGATGCAACCACAGGCCTCTGCCATGTGCCAAGCTTCCTATTACAAGCCACCTGGGAACGTTCACTCAGGGCCTTTTCAGGCAGAGCTGCACATCTGGCACTATCTTGAGTCCGTGCCTTTGGGGGCTCCATCTGTCCTCAGTTTCCCTAGCTGCAAAATGGAAAACATAATACTTATGTCTCAGGGATGAACAGAGATAACACAGTGTGTTTTCCAAATTTCAGTGTGTTGCCTGCACCCTCATGAGTTTTACTACAACCAAATGCCACCTGTACCATTATGTTTATTTTAATTTTTAGAGATGGAGGGTCTCATTTTGTTTCCCAGGCTGGAGCGCAATGGCGCTATCTGTAGCTCACTGCATCTTCAAACTCCTGGGCTCAAGGGATCCTCTCACCTTAGCCTCTAGTACTACAGGTGCACACTACCACGCCTAGCTGACTTCTTTATTTATGTAGAAATGAGGTCTCACTATGTTGCCTAGGCTGGCCTGGAACCCCTGGCCTCAAGCCATCCTCCCACTTGGTCTCCCATACTGTTGGGATTACAGACATAAGCCACCATGCCTGGCTTCATTATTTAATTAATATTTCCTTAAATGAATTCATGTTGAAAGGCTTCAACTGATGGATTTCAAAAGGAAAATTTTATATTATTGGCATCAGAGGAAAATTGATATCACTTATCACACATGCAAAGCGATAAGAAAAACAAAGAAAATGATGCCATAACTGTTCATCTGTGTACCAGCTAAACTCATGATGAAGAGCCGTGCTGTGCCTCCTGTGCTTTTTGAAGCACATGACTGTAAAAGACACCCGGGATCTGGCACATAGTAAGTTCTCAATGAATGATCACTGCTATGAAGAAAATGAGGCCAACGTGGTGTCCGCCCTTGGGGACATTTCTCAGAAGTTGGTCAGGGGGAACAACTTTGCTCCAAGAAACTGCCCTGTTTATTCTTCTCTGATAATTAGAGCTGTGCAATTTGTCATGGTGGTAAGTTACAAAAATAGCAACAACCTTCACTCTTCCCAACAAGAAGTGAAATCCATTTCCTGCCCCTAAAATCTGGACTGGCCTTGTGACTTGCCTCAGCCAATGGAACGTAGCTGGAGAGCTGATGTGCCAGTTCTAAGCCTAGAGGAAGAGGCTTCCCAAGGGGCCTGAAACCTTCTGCTTTCTCGGGCCCCTGCTATCACCATGTGAACAAGCCTGGGCTGGCCTGCTGCTGGATGAGAGGCCATGTAGAATCCAGCCAAGGCCATCTCAGAGCAGCCAGCACCCAGCGACCTGCCATTGGACTCCAGATGCACACACGAGCCCAACCAAGATCAGCCAGCCCTGGCTGAGACCAGTAGAACTGTGCAGCCCAGCCTGAGATTTGCGAGGCATAACAAATGGTGTTTTAAGCTTCTCGGTGTTGGGAGGCTTGTTATGCAGCAACAGCTGGCCTTCCCACTTTTTCTTGTTTGTGGGGATGGTGCCCACTCATAGCAGCTCCATTTGTTCTATAATTCAGTTTATCTGTTCCCTCTTCTTAATTGTCTCCTCTTCCTTTTTCACTCCTTTGTGTGTGTTTTTGAAACCTCAAGTATCTTTGGGAAGGAGCTGATTATAGATAATGCATTGAAAATCGAGCTGAGAGTGGCCTGAGTGTTCCTGCCATTCTTGAGGCCAGCCCTTGGGGACACGAGGAGGCATGGAAGATGGAAAGTGGTGCTCTTAGTGACAAGGGGATCGTTTCTCTGCAGTGCCCACTTTGCTCACCTCTGCTTATTGCGGGAGCTAGGACTCAGATGAAGGTGTTCTGACTACAGGTCTCAGGCTTGCTCCATAACGCCACCTGCTGGTGACGGCAATCAGTGGGGCGGGATGGGCTGGGGGAAGCAGGATGGGAGTTTGCTCTTTGCTGGGCACAGGTAGGGACACAAATCAAGACTTGAATTTCCTGATCTTTGAAGTTGTCCACTTCCTCCCCGACCTCCACGGCAACTTGGAACTACAACGTGGAGTTATCCCTGGGTCCTTTTTCTTGGAAGTTCCACATTCAACCCCTCAGCAAGTCTCAGCAGCACTCGCCCCACCTCCTCTGCTCTGTTCCCGTTTCTCTGGGATGGCTGTTTCCTAAGGAGCGTCCTCTGCTTCAGGCTTGCCCCCTGGAGTGGCATCTAAAAGGTGCAGGTCAGATGAATCTTTCTTCTGCCCCAAACCCTGCCAGGGATCCCAGCTTAGCCGAGGAAAAACGCAAGTCCCTGACCATATCCTGCAAAATTCCACATCTGGGAACTCAGGCGTATCAGGCCTGGTTTCCTTTTCTTCTTCATTTTAAAATAACAAATACATTGACCTGCCCCCTATTACACTGTGTTGAAATGAAATTCACAAACAATATCACCTATCTATAGACACAATTTAAATAAATCCATGTAAGCCACATAATGCCCTAATTGCATTCTAGAGGAGAATTAAAAGGAAACTAATTTATAATGAAACAATAGTTATCTCAGTATGTAAATACTCCAGCTCAGCTCTTCTGAAAAACACAGTGAAGGTGTCAAAGCCCCCTCTGTAGGTAGATTTTCCAAGAACGGGACTTGACAAATACAGTTTGGTGCCCACTCAGTGATTCAAACTCCATGAAGGGCATAACTTTCACTAATGGGGTCCCCAGGAAGGTGATCAACTCCTGATAAAGCCCCCAGAAGAACAGAGTGTAACCTCCCCTTGATCCACACACAAGCAGCAGCCCCAGAAAGCTCAGGGTTTAATGAAATGGAGCAAAGTATGAACACAAGATTCCAGGCTCCTAATTCTATCTAGGATTTCTTTAGCTGCCTTGATGTATGGTGGGTAATTCTTTGTGTGAGGGGCTGTCCACACATCGCAAGGGGTCTAGCATGTGCGCCCCTAGCCACTAAATGCCATTAACACCCCCAATCTTTGTGATGACCAAAAATAGGCCTGCAAATTTATAACCTCCCCACCACTCACCTATAATCTGGCTGTCCTGGGTTCCACCCTGACTTCTTTCCTGCTATATTCCTCCTCACCTAGTGCCTTCCAGCCGTACTGGGCTCCTGACCTATGAGTTTATCTGGGAGAAGAATGTCCTAGGCCGAGGGAATATTCGGTGCAAATGTTCTGGGGTGGAAATGTGCCTGTCTTGGTTCAAGAGCAGTAACGAGGCCAGTGTAGCCTTAGCAGTGTGAGTGAAGGGTAGAGAAGTCAGAGAGAAAATTAGAGGCAGCAGTGCCCAGAACGAGGGACCCGTGCGGGGACTGACATTTTAAATTCAAATTGACGGCTTATTTTGTAATGTCAGGAGATTTTGCAAAACTGAGCCTGCGTTCCTGCATCACAATCATTGGTGAAGCTTGTTCCCTGTGGGAGGGGTGGCTCCTCTTCAATTTGCCACAAGCCCCACTCATCCCTATTGCCTCATACATCCATCTGACTTGCTCATGTACACTGCCTGTCTGCCCCATAGAGATCTGAGATTACAAACTTTCCCCACAGAGGAAAGGGTGAGGGGAAAGATAGTGGATATGGGTGTGGAGAAAGACTGGAGTTTCCCCCCTTCCCTCCTCTGGGGAGCACAAGCCCAGGCTTCTCTGGGAAGGGACTCTGGGAGACTGTGGGTGAGGTCTCCCTTCTGCCACTGCTGTGTATGCTCCACTCCCAGGCCACCTGCTGAGAAAGCATCTCAGCAGGGCAGGCCGAGGCAAGGGCACCCGTGGGGACGTCTCGAGGAGATAGTGAAAATATTTTCCCAGGGAAAGCCAACACTGCCATTTGTTTTAGTTGCTTAAATTATATGTGTTATTTATTTTTTAAGTGGTCTGTCATTATTGGTGAATGGGGAAGCCACCCGGCCTCACAATGCAACCAAAATTTTAGATATTGCTATGTAGTTATTAACGAATGAGCTTTTCATCTTTGGAAAATGTGCTGTGTGTGAAGCCCCAGAGGCTGGGTTTCTTGTTATTGGGTAATTACAGCCCACGAGGAGGGGGTGGCCTGGGTCTTCAGCAGCAGGCAGGGTGGGACTTTTCAGGCTCTCTGCATGGTGTCTCATCATCCATTCGTATATTTATTCAAAGATGCGTATTGGGTGCTTACTGTGTCTGAGGTGCTGCGTCAGATACTGAGAGCAGTGATATTACTGTAAAGAATAAAGCCACCATTTTCACAGTGCTTACTGTGTGCCAGGCACTGTTCTGAGTGCTCATTTCATTATCCCAACAGCCCATCAGGTAACATTTTTTCTATTTTACAGATGTGGAAACTAAGGCAGAGAGCGAGAGGAACAAGAGACACAGGGTTCCTGTGTGCATAAGAAATTTCCATGCAATGGAGAAAAATCCAGCAGAATTATATGACAGAGAGGGTAGTCAGGGAAGGCCTCCCTGGGGAGGTGGTGAGGAGAAGGGGCCAACTATGAAGAGATGTTAGTGCTACCGGCAGTGAATCCCTATGGGTCTGTAGAACCTCAGCTCTTGCTTCCTCAGAAGAGACAATCCCACCAAGTAGGCGTAAGACAGAAGAAAAGACCAAGGGAAGTTTTTAGAGCAGGAATGAAAGTTTATTAAAAAGCTTTAGAGTAGAAACAGAAGGGAGGCAAGCAGGTACACTTGGAAGAGGACCAAGTGGGCGATTTGAAAGACAAGGGCCCCGTTTGACCTTCCACTAGGGGTCTTATCTGTTGGCGTGCTTTTGGGGTTGGGCGTCGCTTCTCCCCTGATTCTTCCCTTGGGGTGGGCTGTCTGCATGCGCAGGGGCCTGCCAGCGCTTGGGAGGGGAGCATGAGCAGTGTGTTTACTGAAGTTGTACCTGTGCTCACTTGAGACGTTCTTCCCTTACCAGTCAAATGCCCCTGGAAGGTCATATACCAAGCAAACGCTGACATGTTGCCTCTTAGTGCGTATGCTTGTGTCCACCCACCTAACTCTGGGATCTTATCCGGAAGCGGCTGATCACCAGTTTCAGGTGTTTTCAGCTATTGGGAGACTGCCTTTCTCTGGTGCTGGCTGCCACCAATTATTACTTTAGAGAAACAGAATGGAGGAAGCTGGGGCTGAGAGAATGTCGGTGTAGAAATCTGACTGCACTCAGAGCCTGGGGCTTTCTAATGGGCTTGTGATGGTCCTGGGTTGGGGGGCCTCAGTTGCCGAGCAGGAGACCGGGGTCGGGGGATGGCTGGGGGCAGGGGTCTCTCAGGGTGCAAAGAGGACACTTATGTACTTGAGTTGACCCTCATGTGTGGGTGACTGGACAAGGAGGTGCTGAAGCCTCAGGCGGGGTTTCTCAATGCAGAGTTCTCCCCCATTGTCCACTTCCACCCTCTCCACTTAGGAATTCCGTGTGTATGTGTGTGTGTGTGTGTGTGTGTGTGTGTGTGTTTTATACAGATTTATGGGCTTCACCAGATCCTTCTAATGCTAAGTGTCTGGGTGTGGAGCACAGAAATCTGCCTGTGTGACTGGTGACCTAGAGGATTCTGGAGCATGGAGAAATTTCAGAGCTGTGTAGGCAAGAATTCCCGATGAGAGGCTGGCTATCTGGAAGGGTAGAGATCATATTCCCCTCCCTCTGCTGCTATCAGAGCTTGTTCTGAGGCTTCTGTTTAAAGGGCGGTCCAGAGGAGAATGGCTGGGGGAGGAGGCTCTTTACCTCATGGCCGACGAGCCACAGTTAATGGCAATTTCAATCTGGAGCCGAGAAGCTGAGTGGGGCACTGGGAGCTCTAGGCATGCCTGGGCACAGCTGTCTCACTGGAGGGGATTGACTTCTGAAGTGAGAACCCTAAATGTAGAACCAGGACTGAGGGGCATGAGTTCCAGGAATAGGGTTTAATTCAAGTTACTGAAGGATTTTGTAATGGCCAGAGCTGTCCAAAAGCTGGAGATGTGGACTCCAGGGTCAGGCAGACCAGATGGAGTCTTTGCTTGACCACTTCTTGGTTGTCCGACCAAGGGACTTAACTTCCCATTGCCTGAGTTTTCTCACCAATAGAATGGGGATGAACACAGCAGCCACTCATAAGGGTGAAATGAGTTAACACATGGACAGTGCCTAGAACACTGTACACCGTTAGTGCTCAATAAACGTCAGCTGTAGTCATCAGCACATTCTTATTACTGGCATAGAAAGACTTGCCTTTACAGGCAGAGCAAGCTTTTGTGAGGATGGAAGCAGACTTTAATGTTCCTTGCTGCTGATTCTAGGGGCATCTGGAAGACCCTTCGCCCTAAAATGATGTTTCTAACTGTCTGCTACTGCCGCAGGCTAAAATGGCAATGACTTTTGCCTCCCAGCCCTGGGGTCTCTCTGGGGTGCTCTAGGGAACTGGGAGAATGAACAGATCCAGCCTGGCCACAAAGGGCTCTCTCACCATCAGATGCCATTAGCCAATGGCGTGTCCTTCCCCATCACCTGGACATCACAAAGTCACCAGAATTCTTATACCTCTGAGAAAGGGTGTGCCATGCAGGTCAGTAGTATGACTTGCACTGGATCAAAGTCTGTCTCTGGGAAGCTGGGCCTGGGACTTTGCTCACTGCCAGTGAGCGTTTCAGTCTTCATTCTGAGAGCAGGTTCTGTCTGCTGAGAGCCTGTGGAGGCTGAGATGGCCAGGTGGGTTGTGATGATTGATGATGGTGATGATGATGGTAAAGATGAAAAATAAGAAAAAAATCATCAAGGTGGCCACCATTGCTATTGTTCTTTCTCACTCCACTGAGCACTCACAATGTGTCAGACACAGCATTCAGGGGCACTTCCCCATTCATTATCCCAGCTAATCCTTGCAGCAACCTTTGTGAGGTAGGTGCTGTCATCATTACTGGGTAGGGTGGTTACTTAGCAGCTTATTTAAGAGACAACTGAGGCTCATGGAGTTGAAGCTCCATGTTCAAGGCTACCAGGCAAGCAGAAATTGGAGCCAGATTAGAGCCTAGTTCTGGGCAACCATGCCTTTAACCACTGAGCCATGCTGTCTGAATGCAGCCA
The DNA here is from genome assembly GCA_963574635.1 of Cheracebus regulus. Taxonomy (NCBI): domain Eukaryota; kingdom Metazoa; phylum Chordata; class Mammalia; order Primates; family Pitheciidae; genus Cheracebus; species Cheracebus regulus. The sequence goes on along the minus strand of CAUYQU010039728.1, from coordinate 81,947 downwards.
CTCCAGTAACCTTGGCCCAATGGGCCGATAAGGCTGGCTTGTTGAGAAAGGGGCACTGGTGTGGGACATGCCCTTGGTGTCAGTGGGGTGAGTTTGAGAGAGGAGACCCTTGAGGACTGAGGAGTATGAAAAACAAGACTTTTAGCAGAAGCTGCCTCTAAGGAGAGGCCTCCTTCATTACCCTGCTCAGACGGTACCCCATCCTTCGCATTTTACACTCTCTTAGTATTGCAAGACGAGGCAGTGATAGCCACTTGATTTCAACTGAAATCATTTGTTTTTTCCCCCTTCCCAACTGGGCTCTCCCCTGAGACCCAGGTGTTAATGAAATCAAACAAATGAAAATGGGTAAATTATTGCAAAGCTATGAACACCTCCGCAGGGCCACGCCTCACTAGTTTCCAATACCACCTCATTCTGGAGGCTACCAGAGGAGCCGAAGCAATTTTGTCCCATGGGAGAGGTGGTGGAAGGAAGGGACAAAAGAGACAAGATATTGCAATCAGGAGGTCGCTGACCCAGGCTTTTGTATAATTATAGAATTTCATTTCGGGCCAACTGGATGGACGGCTGAGCTTGTTGGCAAATTAGTGGTGAAAAATAAAGCAATTTTTTGTGTCCTCAAAAGAGTCGCCACTCCAATGGAGTGTCAGGGCCCCGGAGTAGGGGAGGAAGGGATAGATGGAGAAGAGGGTCCCAGGTTGGAAGCAGCTAATCATTTGAGCTCACAAGGCAGAGACGTTTTAGTTGGAGATCTGGGTGAACGATTTGAACTCACGAGGCAGAGATGTTTGAGTTGGGGGTCTGGGTGAATGTGCCCCTTGCCGCCCTAAGGGGCAATCCCAACTACCTTTAGAGTATGTCTTCAGGACAGAAGGTGCTGAGGCAAGAATCTGACCTGAACTGTGCTCTTCCTAGAATGATTCTCCCAGAATGAGGCGTGGAGATTTTTCTTTTTTCTAAGTAGTGTCCAGACCAGTCTGGGGTACAACTCTGGCTTTGCCTTGACATGATCAAGGAAAACCTCTTAGTCTTTCTGAACCTCAGTTTTAATGATTTTGTTAAGATGGAGAGCTGGAATATGCACCTCATGACATTAGCCCAGTTGATCATAGATGAGAAAGTACTTTACACATTAAAATGAAGTACAGTTTTGCTTGATATTATTCTTTCCAAGCTTCTATTGTGAACATTGCTTTTCACTTTTAGCAGATAGATTTGGCCTCTCGTCCTTACCACCGATTACCTTTATTATTATTATTTTTGTATCTGCCCATGCATCTACTCTCTATTTTGTTGACACTTTTCTTTAGATTGTCTTACTTTTGACATTTTCACTTAAATACCCCTTCTAGCTTTATGTTAAGCCAAAATATATGTAAACATACTGGTTTTTGTTTGTTTGTTTTTCTGAGACAGAGTTTTGCTCTTGTTGCCCAGGCTGGAGTGCAATGGTGTGGTCTCGGCTCATTGAAGCCTCCGCCTCCCGGGTTCAAGTCATTCTCCTGCCTCAGCCTCCTGAGTAGCTGGGATTACAGATAGCCACCACCACGCCTGGCTAATTTTTTGTGTTTTTAGTAGAGACAAGGTTTCACCATCTTGGCTAGGCTGGTCTCAAACTCCTGACCTTAAGTGATCCACCCGCCTCCGCCTCCCAAAGTGCTGGGATTATAGGTGTGCGCCACTGTGCCCAATCCACTCTCTGGATTATTAATGGCCCTGTTTCAGATCAAAAGTTCCCAAGGATTGGAGAGAGGACAAGACTTGCCTGAAGACATACAGTCAGGCAGTGGTAGAGCCAGGACTCGAACTCAGAATCCTGTGACCCCCCAAAGTGCTGGGTCCTCTCCATGAATGGACCAGATCACAGAGCCTGGGAAGTGGTGTCGTTACTCTCCTCCTCTTCCTATAATTAACAGTTAAAGGTGAGATAAACCAAAGCTAAACAAGGGTTTACATTAGCCTTAGTCCATTCAGGGATTTCCACTCATATCACACAGAGCTCTCATGTGCTGGTGAGCCAGCCAGGTGAGCCTTGAGAAGTGATGTGGTTCTTGATATTTCGGGGGAATTCAAGAGGGAGACTGGCAGGCTTTGGGGCACAGGGGCAGGGGAACTCCTGCCTTGAGGTGTGAGAGTTGAATAAAGGAGGTATTTGGGAGTATGGACTTAGGGTTGGTTGGTTTGCATATGAAAGGTGTGTACACAGGTGAGTTGTTTATTATCTCTAGGAATCAGCTAGTCCTGGGAAAGGCAGTTTCTCCCCAGTTAAAGAGGCCACAAATGCCAGAGCATCAATATTACAGAAAGTAAGCAAATATTATTAATACAATTGGCCCAATAAGTGGATGCCCAATAGATGAATACAGACTGTAAGAAAACACAGGATATCCTGCGAGTATCTTTTGCTTCCTAGCTTTGATGAGGTGGAGTCCTGTGATTGGTCGGGCCTAAGCGATGCTCCTATCCTGGGAAGGCCAGGCCCACCCCACTGGGAACACAGGAACACACTACTGCAATGGTTGGAGGGATGATGATGATGCTCAGCTGAAAACCCTGCATCTGGGGAAGAGAAAGGATTCTGCCGTGGTGGGCTGAGGGCAGGGGCATTTCAGACACAGGAGGAGGAGCAGGAGAGAAATGTTAGCCATTTATGAATCAGTCTTCATACACTACTGCCTTCAAACTGCCTTGCCTGCTCCTTCCCTTGTTAATATTTCAGATGGATGGATTAGCTTCCCTGTTAACTTCTGTAATTGACTCATTTTCAGGTATTAACATGTCCAGCCCAGTTTCTACCAAATCCAGTCTTGCAGCCTGTTCCAGTCTTCCTCCCTCATTTTGTCTCAGCCTGACTTCACCTGGAACCCTGGAGGAGGGGAGGCTAGGGAGCTGGGACTGTCTGGCATGTTCCTCCCTCCTTGCCCTCTTATCTGCTGCTGTGGAAGTTCTGTCCCCTCTGTGTCAACCCTGAGGTGACAGGACAGGTGTCATCCTGGATGAGCTGTTACAAGGCATCAATTCCATCAGGGAGTGACACCTTTTGTTGGCTTTCATGCGGCATCATGGTTTTCTCAGGAAGGATCTCCGTGTGACACTATTTCTGGGTGTGGGTTGCCTGTTCTCTGATTGACCTCATGGGACCTTTCTCCTTTTCCCTTTTCTTGCAGGATACCCTACAACTAGCAGACATGATGCCATCAAGACATCTTGAGCCTGGCTACCTCCCATGGCCTGTATTTGGTCCACAGGAAATTCACGCAATCTTGCTACAGCAAATTGAGGTGGTATAGGGTGCCTGCTGCTGCCTGTCTCCCCATGTTGCCACAGAAGGCTGCCCCAATCTGACCCCCACTTCCAGAGTTTCTCCAGGTAAAAAAAGGGCATGAATCTCTGTACATATAAGCTGTGGCAGGCATGCACCTCTTGCTGTCATATTCCATGGGGTGAAAGTCACTGTTAGCACCTGTGACTTTCTTCCTGTGGGATCTTCGCAATATACCAGGGGAGCTGACATGCCTAAGAATAGGAGTCAGTGGATAAATACCTCAGCTTCTTTGCCTTTACTTGGGACAAGGTGTGTGCATGATAGTCTTCAATGGGTTTGAGCCCCAGTTGCCCACAGCAGTTCCTGCTTGTTAATGCGCTCTGTATTGGCTTCCTTTCCATCCCTCTCTCATTTTCCTACTTCCCTGTCAGTACTTCATGGAATATTTCTCAAACTGCTTGTACTTGAGTCTTTAGCACAGGGTCTGATTCCAGGTAGAACCCAGCCTAAGACATGTGTCCATAAAATCCCAAGTACACACTCTCAGGATGGTTCTTATCTCATCCTATCCCAGTTGAGGGTGGAATGGGGCTCACAGACTCCACAGCTCAGCAAGCCACCAGCCATGGATGTCAGGCTGCTCCCCGCAGCCAATCTCTTGAGCAACCTCCCATGCTTGGTGGCTGGTATGCCTTCCATGCCTCATCCCTTACCTTCCCTCCTCCTGAGTCACAGTGCTCTTTGCCCAGGGTGACAACTCTCAAAGCTGACCATCTTCTTATTTCCCTATATTTCTCTCATTTATTCTTCTTCTTATGTAGATTGGAGTGGGTAATGGGGATGCTTTTAGGTCTTAGTGGGTAATCCATTAGGCCACCTCTTAAAAAGTCTGAGGGGTGTGTCCTACAGCTCCTCTATAGAATACCGGGCACTTATCACTTATCTTGTGATGAACTTAGCTCAGAGACTTAGAGAGAAAAGTTCCACTCATCAGCTTGTTTCAAAATATAGTTGATGCACATACACCTACCCTGAGACCCCCGCAATTCCACTCTGTCCTATGTCCAACAGAAATGTGCTCCTTTGTTCACAAACAGACACATACAAGAATGCTTATAGCAGTGCTATTGGTGATATCACAAAACTGGAAGAAATCAATGCCCATAAGCAGTAAAAGAGATTATTATATTGTCATATAATCATATAGTGGGTTACTACGCAGCAATGAGAATGTATGAACTACAATCTCATGCAAAAACATGAATAAAACTCACAAACATGGTTGAGGCAAAGAAGCCAGAGATCAAGGCATACATACTGCATGATTCCACCTATAAAGAGTTCAGAGTCAGACAAAATTTACCTGTGATGTAGAAGTCAGGCTTATGCTTATCTTTAGAAGGAGGGCATTGACTGGAAGGTACCATGAGGTAGGCTTCTGGATTGGTGACCAAAATGTTCCATTTTGCCTCTAAGGACATGTTCCATTTCTTGACCTGGATGATGGATGTCTGGGTATGTTCACTTCATGAAAATTGAATCCATCAAGACACTCAGGATTTGTGCACCTTTATTAGGTATGGCATGCTTCAATTTTTATATGAATATATTAATAACTTGCCAGTATAAACCTGCTGGGTGCATGCTAAGCCTGACAAAAGGAGAAAGAGTTCTTATTCTGAGAGAGTTGCATGAATGGGCAAGTATGTACTGTCAGGAGGCAAGAGAGTACCTCTGGGGTAGGATTTCTGGAGTGTTTGATCAAAAGGTCCAGAACATATAACTGAACAGATAAGAATTCATTGAATTGACATCACTTTCTTGGAAGGTAAGATTTAGTACGCTTGCAAAAGCCTGAGGAGATGGGCCAAACTCACTGCTAAGGAAGCTTCTAGAAGCCTAGAATCCCAGGCTTTCTCTAGAAGCCTAGAGAAAGCAATGGTCCATAATGAGATGAAGTAGAAATAGCTGAGTTTCCCTGGCAGGAGGAAATAACCTGAGGGAAAGGGACACACAGTATATGAGGCCAGAAGACCCACAGAGGGTATTTCCATTGAAGGACTCAGAGGACACACCATTCACCAATAACATCAGGAATGCACTGGTGAGAAGGGCACCAGCCTCCCAAGAAACTCATTGTTCCCTCTACTCTGCAGATTAATGCTGTTGATAGGAGAGGCAGATGCAGAACTGGACCATTAGGAAGATGGTGACTTCCTAATATATCAGAAGTCAAAGAATTGCAATTATCATAAAGACTGGCAAGATCAGAAGGGCTGCGATGGTGGCTTGACCTTCAGGGAACTGAGAGGATGGATAACAGAGCCTGGTGCCCTTAGGGGCGAAATATTCAGTTGGCCAATAAGGCTGCTGCCTAACTTTTACAAACAGAAGGCAAATATGGAGGAACAGAGGTGGAGAACTTCTGCTTTTAGCCAAGATGGTATAGCAAGTTTCAGATTTGCTCTTGTTCCTGAAACAACCAAAAGTACACAAAATATGTGAAACATTAGTTTTCAAGACACTAAAATTTAGGCAATGAAGAAGAGTAACCTTTCAGAAATGGGAATCAAATGAGGGGAGCCCTATGAGTGCCCCATCTTATTACCCTGAGATAATTTCCAGGTTATGGTGCAGAAAGAGGAAACTCAGGTAGACTCTCGAGTTTAGAAGGCAGAGTTGAAAGTTGGGAGAGAAGAAGGCAGAGTTTGTAGAATAGTACACCAGAGAAGAGAATGCTGCACAGGGGGATAACTCTAGAGAACTACAGAAGGACTCCCTCAAGTATTCAGAAAAGAACTGATAAGTACCTACATGTGAGGAAATTGACCAGAGCTAGAGGTAGAGCCATCCAAAAGAATAGCACTCCATAGCACATCCACAGGGATGGAAATAGTGCTCATTTCCATTAGCCATAAGGGAAAACCTCAAGATTCGTTATGCATTGTGTAGAATACACAGAAGGGTCTTGACTCAGTTGTATGGAATAATTCAGTGTAGACTGGACATTGTTCTGGTTCTGCTTAACAAATCTTAAAAGCAAGGCCCCAAAATATCAAACTGTTTCTGAGTAACTGAACTGTATTCAAAACAAAGCTCAGTAATATTTTTAGGAGTTAAAAAATCCAGCACATAGCAAAGTAAAATCCACGATGCTTGGCATTCAACAAAAAATTACTAGGCATAAAAAAAGTACTAAAAAATATCTCCCATAATAAGGAGAAAAATCAGGTAAATAAAATTGAACAAAACTGACACAGAAGTTAGAATCAGCAGACATTAGTTAATATTTAATAGTATTGTATATACCTTAAAAGTTAAGTAATGTGATATGCAATAGAAAAAATAATCCAAATTGAACTTCTAGGTCTCATAGTACAATATGTGAGATAAAAAGTACATTGCATAAGATCAGTGGTATATTAGATACTGCAGAAGAAAAGATTAGTGACTTGAAGCCATAGCAATAGAATCTATCTGAGCTGAAACACACACAAAAAAGACAACAGGAACAAAAACAAACAGAGAATCAGTAAACTGCGGGACAATTTCATGTAACCGATATGTAAAGTATGCAAAAGAGAGAACAGAGAAGAATGGATAAAATTTTTTTTAAATGTTGCCTAAAATATTTTCCAAATTTGATAAAAACTATAAACCCACAGATTCAAGAAATTCAACAAAATTGAAGCAGAAGAAACATAAGGAAATCCATAACAAAGCACATTGTAATTAAACTACTCAAAACTGGTTATAAAAGAAAGTCTAAAAAGCATCCAAAGGAGAGAAAAAAAGTCATAGTATACACACATAAAGATAATGGTGACAAAAGATTTCTTGTTGGAAACAATGCAAGTGGGAAGATAGTGGAGCAATATTTTTAAAAAAACAAAAGAAAAAAATATATCAACTTAGAATTCTATACCCAGAAAAATTATATTTCAAAGGAAGGAGAAGTGGCCTGAGCTGAGAATACATAAAGATTCACGGACAGAAGCTAATGGCCTGGCTGACTGGTCAGAGTCCTGGGAGGAAGAAGATAAAAGTTGGAGACAAGGTGGTCTGAAGCGGAGGCGTGTGGATGGACACATGGACATTGGTGTGAACGCTGAAGATTTTTTATCACATGTTAACTCTGACCAGAAGCTATCTACCACAGAAGAGTCACTGAATAACTAAGAAGACAAAGTAATTTAGCCAGTTGACTTTAACCACCCTTCATCATTGGCCATTCCAGAACCGGCAGAATGGACAAATGAATAGAAGCGTCGTGATTGTAGAGACAAAGGTTAGTATGGGTCTAATCATGAATCTCCACTAAGGGAAGACAATTTAGCTACTGCTGCCACTGAATACCTAACTTGCCAGCCCCATGGACCAACACTGAGCCTCTAGGTCTGATGCTATTCCTCAAGGAGACCACTGAGCCACTTGGTAGCAGGCTGACTACATTGGGTCCCTTCTATTCTAGAAGGACCAGTGGTTAAACCTTAATAGGATAGATATCTATTACAGGTATAGTTCTGTCTTTCTACCTGCAGAGTCTCAGCTAGCACAACTATTCAGGGATTTATAGAATTTTTGATTTACAGACACACAATATAGCATCTATCTAGGAAATCCATTTTATAGTGAAGGAGGTGTAAAATTGAGTCAGTGACCATAGAGTCTACTGGTTGTATCATGTACCATACCATCCAGAAAGAGCTGGCCTCATAGAATGCTAGAATGGTCTTCCAAATGCACAACTAAAGTGCCAGCTTGGAGGCAAGCATCAGATGCCATCCTTCAGAATGCAATATATACATTCTACCAGAGATTCCTGGGTCTCAGATAGGAAAAGTACATGGACTCAGGAACCAGCGAATGGAAGCGTCCCTTAACATCATTCCCACTGACCCTGCAGGGGACTTTATGCTTTCCATCCTCCCAACAGTGGACTCTGCTGAGATTAAAGATTTTGGTTTCCAAAGAGGATATACTCTTGCCAGGGACACAGCAAGAACCCTCACTGAACTACAAAACTACCACTGCTACCAGGATGCTTTAAATACCTTGTATCCAGGGGCAAGAAGGTGAGAGAGGAGTCACCATCATGGCAGGAATAATTGATCCTGTCATCAGGAAGGGATAGGGCTGCTAGTACGCAATAGGGATGGAGAGGAATATGTGTGGAACTTGGTATTCCCTTTCCCCATTGTAACTGTGAAAAAACACAAGCAGAAAACACAACATAAGAAATGCATGATAAGGCCAGGTATGGCGGCTCATGCCTGTAATCCCAACACTTTGAGGGCCAAGGTGGGGAGATCACTTGAGCCCAGGAGTTCAAGACCAGCCTGGGCAACATGGCAAAACCCAGTTTCTACAAAAAATACAAAAATTAGCTAGGCGTGGTGCTGCACCTGTAATCTCAGTTATTCGGGAAGCTGAGATGGGAGGATGGCTTGAGCCTGGGAGGCAGATGTTGCAGTGAGCTGAGATCATACCATTGCACTCAAGCCTGGGTGACAGAGGTAGACTCTGTTTTAAACAAACAACAACAAAACAAAACAAAAAAAGAAATGTATGATTACCAAGGACTCAGACTCCTCAGCAATAAAGGGTTGCATCACACCACCAACCAGTCATCGAGACCTGGAGAAGGTGGGAGGAATTGAGGAAGGATAGTGGAAAAAGGAGAAGATGAGTGCCGTTTGTGGTCCTGAGATCAATGGGGTGATGGGGGTTGTAGCTCACCCTGCCACCTCCTTTCTTCTAAGTGTCCCCTCAGAAAGAGAGGCCCATGGGAACTAGGGAGGAATTGCTCCCTAAACATGCATGGGGAAATGGACCTATAAAAGCAAGGGGTGGACTGTGGAGGCCATAGAGATGCCCTGCTCAGCTTTCCCTTCAAGAGGACCTGGTGTGGGGAGGGGCATAGTGGCATTCATGAATGCCTAGGATCCACCATGGCCTTCATGTAAAGCCCACATTTCCCCCAGGTTGCTCTTAGGGACTGAGAACATTTGGGTTCTAGGGCTGGACCATTCCTGCTAGATGTGCATCTGCTTTGTTCAGGTACTACCCATGAACTTGGCCGAGTCTTTCTCAGAGTCCTCATGAACCTGACTGAGTCTTTCTTAGAGCTCTACTGTATCTGAGATTCTCCCTACTCAATTCCTCCTTCTCACTCTCCTTTCCCAGGTGTCAGATACGCAGTGCAGCCTGAAGGCTCTCTCCATCTCTTCTTGTTCCTTCACCCTTTATCCTTCATCAGCATTCTGCCTAATCAATCTCTTGCATCCACTCCTGTCTTGTCATCTGCTTCTCAGAAGACCCCAGTTGATACACCTTCTCTGTCCAGCACTCCTAATACCATCCCTTCTGTATTTCTCTACCATGGGCTTCTTTTTTCCCATTCATGGATCTGATCCTAATTAGTGATTGTTTTATATTTCCGTGTGTGTGTGTGTGTGTGTGTGTGTGGCCCTGCTCCTTTGAAATGAGAAGTTCATGCCGACAGGATGCTTTGAAGGATATCTGCATTATCTACTGCTGTCCTCATGGTACCTGGCACATGACAGGCATTCATAAGTTCCCACAGGCCTCTCTTTCTGAGGGGACACTTAAAAGAAGGGAGGTGGCAGGATGAGCTACAACCCCCATCACCCCTCGATCTCAGGACCACAAATGGCACTCATCTCCCTCTTCCACTATCTTTCCTAAATTTCTCCCACCTTCTCCAGGTCTTGAAGACTTGGTGGTGTGATACTGTTAAATGAATGGTCAATAAATGGTGGGAAATTTGAGGAAGCATGCATTAAACATATAACAAGGCTTTGAAAAAACCGAAATGCTCTACTTTCCAGAAGTGCCCATGCCCACTCAATGATCTGGTATTATTTCTAGCCTCGATCTCCAAGACTCTTTCTGTGACTGTTTGGAGCATGGGCCCAGGACCCAGCACAGGGAGACACCAGCTGGGAGGATGCTGAAGCCTCCTGGCTGCATTTCACCAGAAGCCAGATACACATTCACCAGGTTGAGGTGATGAGCCATCCTCTTTCTGGAGTGGGCACTTTAGGAACATTACCCCTTGAAAAGCATCTCCCTGTGATAAATGCTAACAGGGTGTTTATCTTCAGAATGCGAAATGTATGAAGTGCTGTAATTAACTCAGCAGGGGTAGGGATGGAGCACTAGCTCCAAACAGTTTCTTTGAAGATGAGAGTCATTAGATTTCAATGAAAATCTAGGATGCAGCCACCCACTGACACAAGAATATTTAACCTACATCCTAGAGCGGGGCAAGCAATTGATAGTATGATTGATAATAACTTGATTGCAGCAATTGCGAAGGGGAATTTGAAAATGGTTCGATTACCAGGAAGCAGGCAATGAGTCGATGGTATCTTTGTGGAGCCAAATTTTCCTAGAATGTTGAATGTTGAAGTTTCTCCATGTTCTTCTTTCCGGCCAGGAGAATTCTCAAATCTCTGTAAATAAGCAATCCAGGAGCCAGAGAATCGTGGGATCTCATATAAACAAATCATCCAGGAAAAACACAGCCAGAGACTGCTTTTGGTAAACCTCCATGCCTGGGAATACCCTACCACCTGGAAAGCAGTTTTGCTTGTCATGCACAGCATCAGTAATTTTTACTGCTGCAGCAGACTCCGTCAGACCTGTCTGCTTCTTCGGATTGTTCAGTGCACAGCACCAGCTACCTGCTGTAAGCATTCACACCTCTCTACCTGCCTGGCAGCCTTTCTCAGCTGAACACAGGCCAGACCAGAAGCGGCAGGGAGTTAATGCCCTTGGAAGCAGCTCTCTACCAATGACAAATGGAGCTGGTGGGTAAATTCTCAGATGCCTCCCTCTCAGGTGGAACAGCCCTGAGATACGCTCTATGCAATCTCTCACAAGTCCCCAGCAGGCTCAGGCTCCCATTGTCCAACTCTGGTAACCTGCTCATCGACGCCCCCTGTGTTGCCTTCCCTTCCTGGTCTCACTTCCTCACTCTTACTGTTGCCTCCTGAGATCGCATCCAAAATAAATGACCTGTACCCAGATCTGTGTCTCAGAGTCTGCTTCTGGGGGAATTCAAAGTGAGCTAACTGTCGAGTGTTTTCAAGGGTGAGATGCAATACATGGACACGTGGTTCAGCTGGGCACTTGCTTGTCAGACAGGGCTGCTGGCCACAGTGCCAGGCCTTACCTCCTGACCTGCTGCCTTGCCCTGGGAGGGTGGGGATGCCTGTGGAAGTTATCCTCTGACTTGCATCACTACAGAGGACTGGAAGTGCCAGAGACTGTGATTAGCCTCAGGGGATACCCTCAGTGGTAATGAACCAATAAATACAGAATTATTTCAATATTTTATCTGATGGAGCTATGTCAGTGATTACTGTTTATCAATTCTCAATATATTCGAAATGTATGAAATTTATTTCATTTACTTCTGGGGTCAGGGAAGTAATGGAAGTGAGTGAAGCAGGCTAAGTGTAAGAAAAATCAAGCAGCTGACCCAGAATGGTGGCTCAGGCCTGTAATCCCAGCACTTTGGGAGGTCAAGGCGGGTGGATCACTTGAGGTCCGGAGTTCGAGACCAGCCTGGCCAACATGGTGAAACCCTGTCTCTACTAAAAATATATAAATTAGTGGGGCATGGTTGTGGGCACCTGTAATCCCAGCTACTTGGGAGGCTGAGGCAGGAGAATCGCTTGAACTCAGGAGGTGGAGGTTGCAGTGAGCTGAGATCGTTCCACTGCACTCCAGCCTGGATGACAGAGCAAGACTCTGTCTCAGAAAGAAGGAAAGAAAGAAAGAAAGGGAGAAGGCGGGGAGGGAGGGAGGAATCAATGGAGGGAGGGAGGGAGAGAGGGAGGGACGGACGGAGGGAGGGAGAGAGGGAGAGAGGGAGGGAAGATCATGCAGCCACGTGGAGCTTTATTTTTCCATTTGATTGGTAGGGGTAGAGAGGAGTCGTTCTCTTCCATGAGAAGCACAGCAGCCAGTACAAGCTGGCTGACGAATGTCAGCGATGGCAGGATTTTGGGAAACAACAGGGTAGAGATAGGAGTGTCCTTGCCCTTCTTAACGAGGCGACCACATCTCCAATCAGTCATTACCTTGTGAGACGTGGGCCTGGTGGTGACAACTTTCTAAGAGATTTAGAAATTTTGGATTCTTATGTGACATTCTTCGCTTTCAAATAATTTAAAACCACTGCGTGGGCCAAATAAAATATAGGTGTGTGCTGGTCCAATGAGCAGGCTGCCAGTTGATGACCTCTGTCTAAAGAGTGGATTTGAGTTCAAAATTGCCTCCCATTAACTGGCATCCCCCACTGGGTGGTGTTGCTGACCTTGACTCTGTCCGCGCCCTCCTCTCACCAAGCTTCCTCCTAAGTTGCCTGCATCTGATCCCTTGCACTTTTGTATATAGACACGCTGAAGGCAAAGCACTGAAGCCCAGCTTGGACCGGCCTTCCTTGGTTTTCTGTTCCTAACCGGGTATACTTCAGGAGCTCTCTGCACATGGAGGGAGTTACGTTCCGGAGGCATGAGTGGAGACTTCCTGAAAATGAAGCTTCTGGGGGTGGAGGGGCTGAGGAGGGTCTGGGTTCATGGTCGAGGGGACCATGGGGTTTAGCTTGGAGAAGACTCTGTGTGTGTGCGTGCGTGTCTATGCAAGTGTGTGTGCGTGTATGTGTGTGCATGTGTGTGCATGCGTGTGTATGTGTGCGTGTGTATGCATGTGTGTGTGTGTATGTGTGTGCGTGTGTGTATGCACACGTGTGTGTGTGCGCGTGCCTGTGTATGTAGTGGTGGAGGTGAAAGAGTGGCAGGGGAAAGCAGGCAGATAGCTGAGAGTTACCTTCCAATATCTAAAAGGAGAAGAAGGCAGCTTTCTTCCTAAAAGTCAAAACTAAGATTCAAAGTAGAAGAGAGAAGGTCAAGCTTGCTGGTTTTTATTTTTTTCCCACTGCCCTAGTAAAAGCTCAGCTGAGAGTGACAGATCTGCAACTTAGGCTGACCTAAGCAGTAAAGGGAGATTACTGGTTTATGTTACTACAGGGAAAGATGGACTTCAGGGATGGCTGGATACAGGTGCTCAATTATATTAGCATTTTTTCTCTCTCTTCTTCAGTCCCTTTATCTCTCTGCTCTATGTTCCTCTGAACCAGCTCCATTTTCAAGCAGGTTCTCCCCTTTTGGTGATGAGACAACTGCTAGTAGCTCTGGATCCATATTACCACAACTTTCATCATTTCCCTAATGGCTCAAGAAGCCTCAGAAGTATATCCACTCATAAATCAATCCCTACAGTGAGGGAGAATAGAATGTGCCAATCGAGTAGGCTTAGGGCATGAGCCCATCCCTGGAGCTAGCGGAGGTGGGCTTAGCCCCACCAAACGACATGAATTGAGAATAGGGAAGGATAGTTTTGAAAGGAAAACCAGAATGCCTTTGCCAGAAGAAGAAGAAGGAGGCATGGCCAATAATACAGCAGAAATCACCAAAATCTCTAGATCCGTCATGAAAATAAAGTGACATTACAGAAACCCCAGAAAAGGAGGGACAAAAGTATTCACCTCTAACCTTATCACTGGAACTCAAGTATAGGTAGTATTTTAATTTAAATTTTGCCCCCCAGTGCCCCTACACTTTTAATGTATTTTAGATTTATATGTAAGCACAGTAATATACATTTGCCATCTTGCTTTTTCACCCCACAACTTTGTTTTCTCAGGTTGCTAAGGATTCCTCATTGACATCATTCTTTAGTAGAGGCAAGGTCTCACCGTCATAACTTACTGCAGCCTCAAATTCCAAGTGAGCCTCCTGCCTCAGTCTCCCAAGTACCGGGGGCTATTGGCAGGCACGACCACGCCCAGCTAATTGTTCTATTTTTTGTAGAGGTGGGGTCTTGTTATGTTGCCCAGGCTGGTCTAAAACTCCTAACCTCAAGTGATCCTCCCGCCTTGGCCTCCCAAAGGGCTGGGATTAGAGGCATGAGCCACCATACCCAGCTGGCTTTTCTATTTTTGAATGGTTCTCATATAAATGCCTACTTGGTGTTCTTGATTTTTGCCTCTTGACTTGCAAATGGAAAATATTTACTATCTGGCTCTTTACAGAAAAAGTTTGCAGATCCCCGGCTTAGAAAAACACCAGATAAGGGATTTCTCTCTAGAAATGAGGAAATATGTTTATGATCACTAGGGGAAATAAATATGAAATAACCATCATTCTTTCTTTTTTTTGGAGATGGAGTCTCACTCTGTTGCCCAGGCTGGAGTTCAGTGGTGTGATCTTGGCTCACTACGACCTCCACCTCCCGGGTTCCAGCAATTCTCCTGCCTCAGCCTCCCAAGTAGCTGGGAATACAGGCGTATGCCACTATGCCTGGCTAAAGTTTTTGCATTTTAGTCGATATGGGATTTCACCGTGTTGCCTGGGCTGGTCTCGAACTCCTGAGCTCAGGCAATCCACCCACCTTGGCCTCCTAAAGTGCTAGGATTATAGGTGTGGGTCACTGCACCCGGCCTAAATAACCATCATTCTTAATGGATGAAGGTGGCAACCTCCCAGGCACTGAAGGGGTACGCCTGGGCCTGCACAGCCACTTGCCAGGGAGGCTATAGAGGGAGGAATCCTGTCATGGGTGGGAGGCTGGAACACAGGCCTTCTGAGGATTTGGTGATGTGACTCCAAGTCTGTGACTCAGCATTTGATGATGTTAATCCAAGTCTGTGATTTCCTTTCTCTGGTCACCATAGAGGGAAGCCTTTGGCCAAATGGAGCAGCTCCTGGTCCAGACCTCACCCTCTCATGGAGTTTGACTCCAAGGCCTGGCACGGGCCAGGTGTTTGCAGGGCTCAGCAGTGGGACAGCACTTTGAGGAATTGCTACCAGCTGACAGCGTCTCAGTTGAGAGGCCTCCCAGATCTCCTGCTCCACCACTTCGCAAAACAGAAATTCTGAGCCCTGTGGGAAGAGCTTGCTCTTTGGGAAAACTGAACACCAAGCTCACTGAGGAGCCACCAACAGGAACTTAGGAGACTTAGCCTAAACTCAGAGGCAGCTGCTTTGACAGCCTGGTGATTTGAGAAATAATGTTGCAAGCTTTGTGAATCAAGTGTCTCACAATACCTTGCAATGTTTTTAGGGGAGGCGGATAGCTGCAATGAACCTCAAAAGGTCATCCAGTCCAGGAATGATAAGTCATCTCACATGTTAATTCTGATTAGGTTCACATGTTGAGAAGGATTCTGAGACTTCATTCTGGTTCAGTGGAAATTAGATTGACTAGTAATGTCTGCCGTGGTCTCAGGATGCTGAAGTAATGGTGTGCATGTCAAGAACTTGGTATTCTTGACACAGTTTAAACTGTATTCCTTGCCCAGAATCACTGCTCCTTTCTCTATTTTATTATTTCTAGATTCTTCATCCACCCATCCCTTTAAGGAAGAGCTTTGCATACATTCATGCACTAAGTGCCAGAATACCATAAGGAATAAAACACATACGAGTTCTCAAACAACTCAAGGGTCCCATCAAAGCTTTTGAGAATCTGCACATTAAAGCTTCACTCCCTGGGCTGGGCAAGGTGGCTCATGCCTGTAATCCCAACACTTTGGGAGGCTAAGATGGGAGGATTGCTTTAGCCTGGGAGTTCAAGACCATCCTGGGTAAGAGAGTGAGACATCATCTCTACAAAAAATAAGACAATTAGCCAGGTGTGGTGGGACATGCCTGTAGTCCTAGCTACTCAGGAGGTTAAGGCAGCTCAGGAGGTCAAGGTTTCAGCGAGCCATGATCGCACATGCACTCCAGCCTGGGTCACAGAGCAAGATCTTATCTCATATATATACCTCACACCCAGGAAGCCAGGAGGGAGGAGGAGAACTCAGCCCTCAGGCAGTGGAGATGAGGTCTTATGAAACTTAGCAGCCTGGAGTGATAGTTTAGTGAACTTACAAAAAACCTAATTGGAAGGCATATTGATGGCAGAGATTTGAGAGCTGCAAGAGCCCGAGGGTCTCTGCTTCAGTTAGACTGGAGCTTTCTTTCTCTGCAGAGTGACAGGTGGGGCTGCTGTAGGGTGCAGGGTCTGATTTCTTCATCCTATTTCATCCAGTCATCTCCCATTTGGCAGTAGAGCTTACATTGTCTTTGGTATAGAGTGGGTTAGGGCCTTGGCAGTGCCAGCAGTTTCTGCTTATGAGAACTAAAGAACTAAGCAAGACGTCAACGCTGTACATGCAGAGGTCAACCAGGCTGGCCTATCTGGACTAACTGTCTGCCCAGCCTTCCGCATGGGTCCACTCACAACAGCTGAGAGATATACAGAACCGCTCTCAGCCTCGGTTTCCTTCTCTGTCACAGGGAAGCTGGGGAGGCCTCCCTCGTAAGGCGAGTGTGAGGATGCAGGAAGGCCTAGATTTATCCGAGTGCCAGACTCTCCTGGCCCTCACCCTCCTCCCCACTTTCTGCTGCCCTTGCCTATGGTTTCCGTTTCGGGGGACTATCAGAGGAACTCAGTCTCAAAGTTAATTCTCTTCATGAATTGTAAATAACCAGGCCAGTATGGAAAATGCTAACGATCCCCTTTGAAATTCTGAGCATGTCTGGTTCCAGTTTACAGGCAATCCTCTGAAGAGCCTTGGGGTTGATGCTGTCACTGTCTTAGGAGGGGCGTGTGGAGCTCTGGCCGGCGTGGCCCAGTGGGGCCCAGCAGTGCCAGACAAGGCCGGGGCTTTGAAGAACTCTGCTCAGTGCCCTGCAGGGGTGTGTGTCCGTGGCTGGAGGACAAAGACACTGAAACTGTCTGCAAGGCCAGCCCCGACCATCCCCCTAACCCCCCACTCTTTTAAAAAATAATTTTAGCTTTTATTTTAGACTTAAGGGATACATGTGCAGGTTTGCTACATGAGTATATCATGTGATGCTAAGGTTTGTGGTCTAATTGAACCTGGCACCTAGGAAGTGAGCATAGCCCCCATCAGTTAACTTTGCACACTTTGACCCTCTCATTCTCTCCCCCATCTACTAGTCCCCAGTGTCTGTTGTTGTCATCTTTATGCCCACAAGTAGCCAATGTTTAGTTTTCACTTATGAGTGAGAACATGCAATATTTGGTGTTCTATTCCTGCATTAATTCACTTAGGATAATGGTCTCCAGCTGCATCCATGTTGCTGCAAAGAACATGATCTTGTTCTTTATTACAGCTGCGTAGTATTCCATGGTGTACATGTACCACATTTTCTTTATCTGATCTACCATTGATGGATACCTGGGTCGGTTCCATATCTTTGCTATTGTGAATAGCGCTGTGATAAACATGTGGGTGCCTGTGCTTTTTCATGGGATGACTTATTTTCCTGTGTGTATATACCCAATAATGGGATTGCTGGGTTGATTGGTAGTTCTGCTTTAAATTCTTTGAGAAATCTCCAAACTGCTTTCCTCAGTGGCTGAACGAATTTACATCCCCACCAACACTGTGTAAGAGTTCTCTTTTCTCTGCAGCTTTGCCAGCATCTGCTGTCTTTTGACCCTTTAATGATAGGTAGTCCCCCACTCTTTTCCGGCTATGTTGCCCCCTACATTTTGTCAGCATCCCTTTCTTTCCCATCAGCCTATGAAGCCGGAGATAGGGCTGGCTTTGCTCTTGAGTCTGCCATTAACGATCTGTGAATTTAGGCAGGTCATTTTCTCTCTCTGGAGCTTCAGTTTCCTCATCTGTCAAAGAACTTAGACCAAGGGTTGCAAACTTAAAAGTCTCTGAGCGGGGCACGTAATGCAGATTGATGAGAGCAGGCAGTGGGCCCTGCGGCAGGGCCAGCTATCGCTCAGTGACAGCTGATGGCTGCCACGTGAAAATGCCAACCTAACATCACCAGCTCTTTTGACTTTTTAAAAGAGAAATTGTAATTTTTATGCAAAATCTCCTCATTGAAAAATCCTGGAAACAAATTTTTAAACATTTAAAAACTGCACAGGTCAAGCAAAACATGGGTATGTGCTGATTATTGTCTGTAGGCCTCCAGTTTGAGAATCTGGCCTTTTGACCCTCCCCATCAAAGGTCTTCGGATTTATTTTCAGGGCAGAGGGCCCTCACTCTGCCCTTACTCTGCCCTCACAACCCCAGGTTCCCCCGGCTGTATTCCTCCTGATTGGAGCACTGTACTAGCTGTGAGATTGGTCTCAGATACTTGTTGGCGTTTTTTTTGAGACAGGGTCTGGCTCCGTCCCCCAGGCTGGAGTGCAGTGACACTACCTCTCCACTCACTATGACCTCCACCTCCTGGGCTCAAGCAATTCTCCCACCTCAGCCTCTCAAGTAGCTGGGCCTACAGGCACATGCCACCAAGTCCGGCTTTTTTTTTGTTTGTTTTGTATTTTTTGTATAGACAGGTTTCACCATGCTGTCCAGGCTGATCTCGAACTCTGGAGCTCAAGGGATCTGCCTGTCTTGCCCCAGCCTCTCAAAGGGCTGGGATTACAGGTGTGAGCCACTGTGCCTGGTTGGTCTTAGATATTTGTTTTCTACTCTCACATCCTCTTGAATTCAGGTGTAGTCACGTGACTTACTTTGACCATTAATGGGTACAGATGTAACATGTGCCACATAGAAATGGAAGCATGGAGAGCTATCAGAAGCATCCTCGTGCTCTATCGCCCTCTGCCACAGGGACTAGGATTGTTCCAGGTACCAGCAACCCACCTACCAGGCTCCCAGAGGATGACAGTGCAGAGCAGAGCCTGTGCTGCTCTGCAAGGGACGTATAGGGTGAATGAGAGTTGTGTGTGTTTGTTACTGCAGCATAACTGATCCTATCCTGACTGTTACCATTTTCGTTTTACCTGTAGCTGTTGGGTTCACAGCTGGCCTTCCAAAGGCCAGAGAGACAGCTGGACAGTAGCAGCAGATGGTCATGGCAGCCCTTGATTTGATTTGTTTTGTTCTCTGCTGTGTCTCCAGTATGTGTCCCAGGGCTTGGCACATAGCAGGTGCTCAATAAATATTTGTCAAATGAATGAATGTATTGGCATGTAGGAGGATTTCAGCCATCTGGTTGGGTGGCCAGGAAGGCCAAGGGAGGCTGCAATCAACTGTTATGTGTGGGTAGAGCTTGGCTGGGTCCCTGACAATCTTTCCTTTGTTATAAAAGTCTCCTAAAATTCTGGGGGAGTCAGGCCCTGACTTCAGGGCTCATGCTCCTAACTCCTAGGCAATGGCTGGAAAGGTCCCTGCATGTGATTCTAGGACAAGCTCTGTTCTTTGCATGCCATGAAAGCCCTCGGCAAATCCCTTGTCCCTTCTTTTCTCTGCTTCCTCATCCTAACCTCCACTCATTTGAATGCTGCCTTCACAACTATTATTAATGTGCCACCTTAATGACAATTGACTTAATGCTTTTTCTTTCTTTTCTTACGTGCTTTATTTATGTCCTAAGCAACATTTCTAATAAGTATTAAAATAAATCTATATCTGGGCAAAACTTGAGCATCATTCTTGAATCCTTTGTCTCCTTTTTGGTGTTTCTTTTTTGAGAACAGAGTCTTGTCTGCTGCCCAGGCTGGAGTGTAGTGATGTGATCACTGCTCACTGTAGCCTTGAACTCCTGGGTCCAAGCAATCCTCCCACATCAGCCTCCTGAGCAGCTTGGATTACAGGCATGCACCACCATGCCCCACTAGTTTTTAAATTTGTTGTAGAGACAGGGTCTTGCTATGTTGCTCAGGCTGATCTTGAACTATTGAGCTCAAGGGGTTCTTCTGTGTTATGCTGGGATTAGGGCCATGAACCAGTGTGCCTGGCCCATTGTTCTGCCTGTTATATCACATTAGATTCCAATGGCCTGTCAACACAGCCTCAAAAACATGTCCTTGCTCTCTGGCTGCTGTCATTCTCCACCCTGCTCCTGGGCCCACTGAACGGCCCTAACTCCAGCCACACTGGCCTGCCCTATGCCCCTGAAACTTACCAAGCTCCTTCCCCTGTGGCCTTTGCACAGCTCTTTTCTCTGCTGGAAATGCCCTTTCCCTGGGTCTTCTCCTGGCTGTATCCTTGGCATCAGTTAGGTCTTGATTTAAGCGCCACCTCCTCAGAGAGGTCTTTCCTGGCCTTGTGGTCTAAAATAGCTTTAGAATCTCCATCTCACCTCCTTATTTTATTTGTTCATTGCCTTATCACTGTCAGCTATTTTCTTGCCCATTTATAGGTAAATTATCTCTTTCCACTAGAACAGGATATCTCAACCTCAGCTCCATTGACATTTGGGGCCAGATCATTCTTTGTTACGTCCTGTGCATTATAGAATTTTAGCAGCTTCCTCTAACACATCCTCTACCTCCAGAAGCCAGAAGCGCCCCCTTTCTAGTTGTGACAATCAAAAACGTCTCCTGCAGGGGCGTGGGCAAAATCACGCCTACTGTCAAGAATCACTGCTCTAGAATGAGAGTGTCACCAAGACGATGGCCTCCCTCCTTCAGCTCTGCACCCCCCGTGCCCAGGACACTGCACAGTAAGTAACAGCAGAACTGAATAAATCGGTGAGAGAATCATTAAAATAGGGGGAAATAATTTGAGTAGCACCTGAAGTAATGTTGATGCCCTCAAGGGTCTGCAAGTTGCATTAGGGGAAATGCAGAGTGTCATGTCTAAGGTCACATCCAGCTTAAAGAACAACTCTGAGATTCTCCCAGACTAAAGGTCTCCATGGAGGCCGAGGCGAGCCTGAGAGGGTTGGCTCTAAGCATCCTGAGGGGCTGTCAGTTTTTAATGCAAAACTGAAAGAAAAGTTTGCAGCCACGACAGGGCACAATCTGAAGAAGATAAATCACAGTTACTTGCGGCCGGCTGACAGCAGTTTAAGCTGCTGCAATCATCAGGCTCCAAGGGAGAGGCTTCTTTTATCTTACTAAATGCAAAAAGTAGAGCTGAAATTGGCAATATCGCGGCCCTCTCGGCAGCTGGGCTTTTTACATAAATATCAGCAAGCAGTAAGTAAATTCTGTTGACGAAATGTAATAAAACAAAGACTGTTTCAAATATGACCATTCCCTGATGCATTCTGAAGCCTCGTCCCACTCACTTATTGCACGCTGCTGAGATTATAAGGTTTGCTTTTATCTGTCAGAAATCAATATTTCAAACATCGGATAAAAGAGGAAATTGAACTGGGAATAGGCTGAAGTGCTGTAAAAACTACAAAGCACAATTATCAAAAAGCACTTAAAGTGCTTAATAGGACACACATATAAAAATGCTCAAATTAATGTCAGGGAGCCATAATGAGAACTTTTCCTATGCTTTTTCATCTCCACACAGTGTAATTTGAAGGCTGGCCAGTCCATCAATATGGTTTTCAATTTCTATGATGCCCCGAGGACCCTGAGCTCTGCATTTGTTAGAAATGAGCCATTACATATGATTGGTTAATATTTCAGTTTATTGAAGATACATTATTTTGTATGGAGTGTTTAAGTTGTTGAGGTTTAACCATTACAAACAGTTATGACAAAAATAGATCCAGGGGTAAACAGCCTCCACAGTTACGCTTTTAATAAGCACAGCCATAACTAGGAAATTGGATTTCCAAGAGCTGAGAGACAGGAGCAGGGAAAGTTGCAGAGACATGGGAGGGAGCGGGAAGGACCCTCTGTTCTTCTCTGCACCCATAAACGCTTATCCGAAAATTGATGAAGGTATCTTTTTTTCTAACCAAACATTGTTTGGTTATTTTGTTGATTTCCTCTTAAAACAGAAGAACATTTCATTCCTCCTAGTGATCATAAATGTATTTGCCCCTTTCTGGAGAGGAATCTCTTCTCTACTGCCTTTCCAGACCAGGGATCTGCAAACATTTTCTGTGAAGAGCCAGATAGTAAATATTTTCAGCTTTTTAGCTCAGGAGGCAAAATCAAAGATACTACGGAGGCACCAATATGAGAACCATTAAAATAGGAAAAGCCAGTCTTTCCTCGTGGGCTGCATCAAGATAGAGGGCAGCCGCTGTTTGTGTGAGGGTCCCTTTGCTAAGCAGAAACGTGTGCTTACATAACTTTCATAATAGTTCGTGTCATTGTCGGGGCAGAGGCGCAGGATGAAATAAATCCACAGCCGCTTGACCTAGCCTGCAAGATCCTGTGCCCTGCGATCTTCCCCTCCACCCCTGTGCCCCTCACCGCTGTGCTCTAGCCCCTGGGCCTTTGCTCTACTGCTCGGTTTCTCTTCCCAGGACTTGCATTTTCTCTTTCTTCTGCCTGGAATATTCTCTCCCCAACACACTCTGGGGTGGCTGGTTCCTTCTGGAGTTTCAGATCTTGGTTCAAATGACCCCTACTTGAGAGGCCTTCCTAGGCCACCTGGTTCTGCCCTCCGAAGCCCTCCAGCATGCATTTCCATTCGGATTTTATTTATTTGTTTAGTTGTTTCTTAACTGTCACCTTTCTGCTTCAAGGGCAGCCACCACATCTGATTGGTTTACCTATGTATCCTCTGGGCCAAGCACAGAATGGTTCTGAATATGGTTTCTAATGTCTATTTCAAATGTTTTAAGTTCAGAGTCACTAGGCTCAATAACTATATGCTGAATAGGTGAATGAATGAATGAATGAGTGAATGACAATTTATTATCTCTCTTGGGCAGCTAGTCCCAGTTTGCTGACAAGAAAGACCATAGTCAAGAGACTTTCTCTCCTTCCTAGGTGCGTGTCTCCCTCAGAAAGATCATTTCTTGCATTTTGTTCATGGCATTCCTTTTGCCTAGAGTCCACTTTTCCTCTCTTCCCCTCAACCCCAGTTCATCCATGAATATTCAAATTTTCCTCGTTCCTTACTGGCTAAATGACCACTCCTCCAGGAAGCCCTCCCTGATCCTCCAGTCATGATGATGCTGGCCTGCTTGGGATTCCTCATGTGTCCATGCTTCATACACATGCCCATCATGTGGCTGGGCTGGCCTGGGAGCGTGGGGGTAGGGTCCTCTCCCTTCCTCTCCCTCACAGAACTGTGCATGCAGGGGTCAGGTCAGGGTCAGGACTAGCAGCTGGAAAGCCAATGGGTGATGGCACGAAACTCCAGAGTCAAGACCTGCACTCAGATCTGTCTCCAAATCACGCCGCCGCAGATTCATACAGCAAAATTGGTTTTGGAGCTCAAACTATGATCTATCTATACCATGGTGTCAATAAATGTTCTTCAGGTCTGCAGTAGGTGTGAGGTCTACATAAGCTTCTGCCTGCAAGGGAGGTGGGAATGGCTAGAAACAGTGTATCTGAAAGTTGTCTGGAATAGAGGCATGAAGTTAGGGAATATTTGTCTATGTGCTTGGCACCTGGCCTCTGACAGCCGAGCCTTCTCTCTGCTTACAGCTCTGCAGACATGCAGCTCTATGTTCTTAGATTTGAAGGTATCCCTCTTAGCATGTAGACTGTGGAAGGAGGAGGCACTATTGCTGCTGGAAGGAGGTGAGGGAGAGGGTACAGGTGAGCTCACTTTACTTGGTTGTGTCCTTCAACACGGGGTGCAGAGCCTCTGTCTATCTGGAGCTCACATCTTCTCCAGAGGAAGTTTTCTCTGGTTTGCGGAACAGAATGCCATTCTTCAGAGAGAAATTCCCTTTAGTGTGAGCAGAGAAAAGAGAAAGATGTCAAATGTGAACAGGGGCGCTCCCTCCGGAGGCTGCTGCAATGTGAGCCTTACCTTTTCTTGGCGTTCCATCAGTCTACAATGGCTGGCAAGTCCTCGCGTCATCTTTGTTTGCTTCCAAATGAGAAGGTGGAGTGTGAACCTGGTGCTCATAAGCCCTGCCTCTCCTGGTGCACATTTGCTGGCATGAGGTGGAACAGGGTGGGTATTCCCGTAGCTGCAATATCGGAGGTCTATAGATTGCAACTGGCGAAAACCAAAGTCAAACTAACAGAAGCCCAGAGAGGCTGAATCCAAGAAGGGCTGGACAGTCAAGTGCATAAATGGATGAAGATATATCTGGGCCTCAGGGCAATGGGACCAGGGGCTCACACTCTGTCCCCCATTAATTCAGCAATGCAGCCAGCACCTGCTGGGTGCCTTCTATGTGCTGGGCACCTGCCAGGATCGGAGTAGACAGGAGTGAACAAAACCAATGTGGCCCTTGCCCTCATGGGCTGACAACCAGCTTTTCTGTGTGCATTGGCATCTTTCATGTTCATTCCTCCCTGGCCAGCCTTCTACACCCAGTGAAAACATGGCTCCAGACAATGGGGACATCTCACAGCTGCACAATGCTCTCTCATTTCAGGTCCAAACATCCAGGAGAAAAAAGGAACCAGTGCTCATTGCGGGACCAATCTCTTGGGACCAGGGTCACTGCATGAACTTGGAGGTTTCACTAGGTACCATGCATAGGACCCCTTTTTAGAGTTGGAGAAATCAAGTCTCCAAAAAGGTGATTAGTTTGCCAAAGATGACACAGTGTTAGAGCCAGGATTCAAACTCAAGTCACTCTCACCCCATACCCTGTACTGTCTCTACAAAAATATAATCAAGGACATTGGATGCTGCAAGTCTGCAGACTTAGACAAGGGGGTTGGCTCCCCATTAGGAGGTGCAAGGCCATGGCAGAGGCGCAGAGGAGGGAGAGGAGAGTGCTGAGTGACGTAGCACTGCCAGATGGGGACGGGCCGGTTGCAAGCTTAGGGTGGGTCAGAACACGGGTGAGAATACCCCAGCTGTCACGGGGCCAGAGCTCACCCTTTCAGATGAAGACTTCCTGCAGCATCACACCCACCCGGAGAAAGGGCCTTGACACTGCAGAGCTGGGTCCCTCACATTGTTCCAAAGTCGCTTTGCCCCGCAGCAAAGTGAGAAGAACCCGTCCTGTGGGGACTAGAATTGCACTTTTCAAAGCTGCAAAGTGTCCCTCAAAGAGGAGATAATGAGAGAAAGGAGATGTCTGCACCCACAAAGGAGGAGCATTACTCTAGGTAGAGGATTTTGTAATTATATTCATTTGAAATAAGCATTTCCACCTATTAAGGGAGTCGAAAGGAGGTGCCGGAGAAAGTGATCCAGCCATTTCCCAGGGCTGCTCCTCATTGTTCACATGAAGAAAAGGAGCTGCAAATATAGATTGGTCTCGCAGTGAAAGGAGGCAGAAGTCCATGGAGCAGAGGAGGAGGGAGGGCTGGCCCTGGGTCACTGTGCCCTGGGAGCCCCGGAGCCTGCAACAGGCCAGGCGCTTGCTTGAAAGGGACAGTTGGGCACTGTGGTGGGGCCAGCAGGGTCCACGAGGGGAATTTAGAGCAGTGCTGTCCGAGTGCACTTTCTGGGATGCTGTATATAGCCTCTCACACTGTGCTGTGGACAGGGTGCCCACTGGCCACCAGTGGTTGCTGAGCACTTGAAATTTGGCTGGTGTGACTAATGAGCCAAAATTTTAATTGTATTTAAATTTAATTCATTTAGTGAATTAAATTAGTGGCTCCCATACTGGACAGTGAAGAGACAGAGAGAGTCACAGCTGGCAGGCTCTGTCTGGTCATCTCCTAAGATCAGCGCCTACAGGGGCGAGGCCTCGAACATCTACAGGGTCTGGACAGGTGAAGTCAACATGAGTGAAGTTATTAAGTAAATGAACACAAATCTCTCTTCTTTTGTAATATGCCACCCTTTTGGCCTATCTTTGGTTTTCCCATATTTGAGAGAAATCAGATAAGCAATAGGCCTGGTTCTCTATTGAAAAGTGGCCTCAGGGCTACGGAGAGCAGGGAGAAGTAGAGGCTCCCACCATGGGGACTAACAAAACTTCTCTGTGGTTGAATCCAGAGCAAAAGGCTACCAGTTGCAAACTCTTCAGTAACACCACTTTCCATCTTAGAGAGGAGGAAGAGGAGGGTGTCACCGTGGGTCAGAGACTTGGACAGAGTTAGTGGTAGACCCACCCAGAACTAAAATTTAGATTTTTTTCATTCTCAGCCCAGGTAAAATGTTAATAGTGAACAATCATCATCATAGCACTAGAGCTATTATTTTCCATTGTGGTCTCAAAAATGGGAAGATTGTTTACCCATGCTCATACTACCTGCTTGACCTTGTGTTAGATGCCTGGAAATCAACCATGAATTAGAAGTGTGAGAAGCTTGACAGGCATTCAGCATCCTGGATCCTCCTCCAGCAAAAACAAGATCAGGCATGAGATGGAAACCCACCCCGCCCGTCCAAGGACCCTTCTTCAAGTGTATCTTTTGGAGTCATAGCGCTAGAATAAAAAAAAAGAAAAAAAGAAAAAGAAAAGCAAATCCAGACCCGGCTGCTTTTAACCTGTGTGATTTTGGGCAAGTCCTTTTAACTCTGAGCCTCAATCTCCTAGCCTGGAAATTGGTATCCTAGTCCTATTTCACGAGGGAAGGTTGAATGGCAAAACATATATAAGAGTGTCTAGCATAACAGGTGCTCTATAAATGTTGGAGGAGAGGGAATTTAGGACATGATTTAAATGTCCATCGGTAGAGGCCAAGGTAAAATATTAATAAAATATTAACAGTGAACAATCATCATCACCATTAATATTAATTTCTGGGGGATCCCCTCTTCTTACTCTAGGAGATTCCACTCCATGCGAACCTTGGGAGACAGAGCCCATCACCCAACTGAGTGGCTGACATGTTTCTGCTTCCCTTGGAGGAGGCAGAAGCATGTAACCTGGTCCTGACCAATGACGTGCATCTGCCACACATTTACCAGGAAGCACACCAAAAAGAAGCAGGGTTGGACAGCTTCAGCAGTGGCCGCAGTCCTGGGTGGCCAGAGCCTGGTTCCAGCAGTGGCAGCTGGTATTTTGTGGTGGCAGCAGAGACTGCCCCACTGGACTGGGGAGACCTTCACTCTGGCTCCTTGCAGACACTTCTTCCCCAGCCCTCCCAAGGAGTCTGGGACATTCTCAACATATTCTTAAAAATTCTCTTTCTACCTAAATCAGCCAGTCCATTTCTGTTGATTGCAACTGGAGTTCTAAGAGATATGCTTTCCTTTAAGGTTTAATCTGAGCAAACTTGTCCATCAAGTGCAGCAAACAGTTCCATGGTATTTAATCATTTGCCACCCTGAGCCCCTCTGTCATGAGGTTGCATAGGCAAGTGGGCATTGCTAGAAGACACGGAGACATTCCTTAGTGAATCAACCCATTGTGAAACGAGTCCCCTTTGAACAAACATCCCTCTCCTCTCATCTTGATTGACACCCATTTGTTGTGTTGAAGAACCCCTGGACTCCCACACCAAGCCACTGGCCAATGATGGCCTGCTAGAGGAACAAAACCATTGTCAGGAACAGCAATAAGCAAAGGAATTCAGTATTCGATGTTCAATAATTGATCACCAAATTCTTTCAATGTCATAACTGAAGATTGGATTTTGGAAAACTGATGGAGCCTTTGAACAGTTTTGCCCAAATCACCCTCTATATAACTGTGAAAATCTATCATGAGGGATAGGATAATATATATTGTGGTGAAATAGTTTAGACTTAAAAAAGCCCCCAGATTGATAGTTGTCTTTATTCTAAGAATTAATACTACTGTATTACATTTATTGCCTATATTTTATTTCATAAACATAAAATGAAATCATTTTTCTAAGTTTTAGTTTCAGTTTTCAAGATAAGGCCCCAATCATTTATCTACTGACGACTAAGAAATGCTGGCTTCCATGTTAAACAGCCTCTAACAGGAACCTGTTGCCCTAGGACAACAAAGATATTTGGGTACAGTCTCTCTGTGCCTAGACCTAGCTAGCCCACATCCCAGCTGACGACAGCGCCCTCCAAACTATGTCCTACTTGGCTTCTGATACATCTTTCCCCTGATGAGGGCCATCTCAGCCCGGCTGGTGTCCCATGCAGACCTGGGCTTTAAAGACCAGAACGCTTGGCTCTCTGGCTGAGTTTGCCCCCGGTACTTCACATTACCGCCTGACCCCTCCATCTTGAGCAGGAACTAGGCAGGGCGGCTGCAGCTGCTTAGCAGCCCTGGGCCACCCAGGAATTCTGGTCACCGCAACTGCTCTAATTACTTTTTCCTCTTGCCTCCTGCTCAGGCAGTCTGCATGCTGATGGTGCAGGGCCGGGTCTCCACTGGATTGGAGTGGTATTTTTTTAGCGTCCCAACCAGTGTGTCCGGTTGACTGAGACATTTCGGAGAAGAAGCAGGTGCATTTACTTTTCAAGTATTATTTTACTAATCAATTGAAAAATTACCTTCATGAATGACAGAAGTGCAGACCTTTGGAGTATTTCATTAAAGGGAGCAAACATTAATTACGAATCCAGCCCAACCTTGCCCAGACATAAATTATGGGCCTGATCTATTTTCTCTGCGCTTAATTGCAAGCAGTGACTAGTTCTTTAAATTATTATCTGCTAGGCCTCCAATGAAAAGAGAATTTATGGAGTGATATCCCGAGGCCTTGCTGGTGCCTACGCTGCTGCTCTGTGGGGATAGATGGAGGAGGAGAAGGCCACATCAGAGGAACCAGGGTGGCATAGGTGCCCCAGGGAATGTGTCACATCCTTTCAAAGAATGGAGAAGGGAATATTTTCCACCACTGTATTTCTAAGTCTTTCTGATCTGGTGTCTCAGGAGTTGGCCTAGGTCCCACTGAAATGGGTGAATTAGAGACAGATGCCCCTCCCTCCATTCACTTACTGCCATCTGCCAGAAAGCAGGCATAAAAACTGTGCCAGTCTAGGTTAAGCAGGCAGTAAGTGGTGCCCCTTGCAGTTGTGTAGTGCAACTTACAGAGCTATACAAGGTGGCCCTTGGGGTGACCATTAGTCCAGATTAGTCTCTCTCTGCCTTTCAGACGTTATCTTTCTTGCTCTAAGCCCCATCCTTGCTTCATTGACACAACTGGTGGGTTAATATCCTTGAGTGGGCAGAAGTTTAGGCTTTATCCTGAAGCAAGTGTCCTCTACTTTAAAGGCATGACTCAAATCTTAAAGATCTTTGAGTTTTACGGGAGCATCCACTTGCAGGCAGGGCCTGGTCATAGTGACTCCTGTCTTGGACACTTTCTCTGGAAGTTAGTAGTCCCCAAATTGGGCACCTCAGATAGCAACATGGAGGATCAGAATATTCCCAGGGGAGAAATTTGGCCAGAGTTGGAGATAAGATGGAGAGGGACAGCTGGCTGGGGCTCCTGGCTTTTTCTAGGGAAATAGATGCTGGTTTCTCTGTGAACCTACTCCTCTGTGAACCCAAAGCAGGTATATTTGCTGTTCTAAAAATAGTCCCAGTGAATGTCAGTCCATCGCTTGGGAAGCACGCTCATAGCCCCTTCTCTCTGAATGGGATGGCAGGCATGGTGAACTGTCCCAGCTGACTCCTTTACCACCGGCTTGAGGTCCCTGGGCCACCTGAGTGGACCAGAGAGGGCCCCAGGCCACAGAACTGCTGGGTGAAACCAAGGTAGCATGAGACACTGCCTCTCACTTGTCTGAGCCTGGGCCATTTGTCATTGGGTTGAATGAAGAATGGCCAATGGGAGAAACAGTGAGTGACCCTCTTCCATGTGGGTGTTCAGGCATCTGCAGCCCCAAGTATATCAAGAAGACCTTTCACACCTGAATCCAATCATGGCTCAGCTCCGGCCCTCTCACCAACTTGGCGCCTTTAAGGATTTGGCATCTCAGGCTATTTTTTAGCCCCTGGAGTGGATGTTTCCATGGTGTTTTCCCTCAGTCATTTGGTTTATGGCATTTTTCCCAACAATGATAGATCTAAGTCCAACTGGACAGGGCCCAAAAGTTGCCAGAGTACTGTAACAAGATTACCAGGTGCCAGAGGTCTACAAAAATCCACCAAAGTGATGGTGCAGGTGTGTCTGACTGGCTGAAAAAAACAAACAGAAAAGATGATGGAAATGATATTGCTCAAAATCATGAAGGAGATGATCTCTTAGTGGGATCCACATTTCCTTCTATCAGTCAGAGTCTTGGCTGAAACCAATGCCATACTCAGACTGGGCAACTAAGATAGTTTAATATGGGAGCTCTTTATAGAGGAATGGGCCCACCTGGGGTGGAGCAGCCCACACGGCTCGGAACAGCATTGAACGATGACCTCCCCTAGGCCTAACACAGTGAGGGAAGAGGACAATTACTAGATGGTAGAGGCAGAGGGCTGTGTGAAGAGGGCAGCTGGCAGGAGCCTTGGTGATCCTGGTGGGAGTGGGATGTGGTCATGTCCATGACAACTCTGGGGGATGGGTCTGCTACTGCTGCCCATCGGGTGAGACCAACCCGAAGCCAAAAAGCATAGAATTCCAGTTCTCCAGTTCATTTATCTCAAGGGGCCCAGAGCCGGGTGGGAAAGGGTGGAGAGAGGATTTGAGCAGCAAATGAAGATGCCCAGCATATTCGCCCTTAACTCAGTTTGGAGGTACCACTGAAGTTCACATTGACATTGAGGTGTTGAACTCCACTGGCTCGTGACCCTACCGGCTGCCATATGGCCTCCCAACTCCTGTAAATCACTCCCTCTCCAAGTACTTCAGAGAGTTCTCAGGGAAAGTCTCAAGTGTGCTCAGAAGCAAGTCTTTTCTAGTTGGGTGTGACCACTGCTCTGGGAACCACAATGTATTAGAGCCTTGCTTTGCAAAGCTTCATGGTGGTCTGCAAAGAAGTAAGGAGAAGGCCTCTCTCACCCTGAGCTGCCAGAGGAATCCCAAAGCAATGACAAGTCCTCCAACATCTTATGTACAGTATGGAGTGAAATATCGTTTGCAGTTTTCACCTTCAGGTCTCTTGCTGTCAGGACTCTGATGCTAGTGCCCAAGGCTGCCCCAGAAGACATATCAGGGACAAACTGCTCCGTTATCATAATCAGAATCTTAATTCCTTACTTAATAACCTATAACCAAGGTTTTCTTCCTTGATGATGCTGGTTCTACTTGAATCTCTTTATCAGCATGGGCTGTCTCAGGAAGCCATGGAAATATTAGAGCCAAAAGGGACTCCAGACCATGGACCCACCCACCCACTTTTCAAATTCATCTGGATCCTGGTGTGGTTTCAAACTGGGAACCTCACTAAATAGGAAACTATCACATGACTCTTGTCTTTTGTGGTACAAGATTTCATCATATCCCTGGTGCATGAATTTGCACAAATAAATTTCTTCTTCAGGACTCAGTTTCTTCATTTGCTAAGTGAAGATAATAGCTTCTATCCCCTTTGGGGCATTGTGAGGATTACACCAGATAATATACGTCAAGTGCTTAACACAATCTCTAGAACATGTCTATTTTCTATTTTGCATAAAATTTGAAGCATATTAACAGTACACATTACCAGTCAGTTTCTTTCAGGGATGGAATCCCATCTCACGGTGGCTGTAGCATACGTGCATTAATCCTTTAGGCTGTCCTATGTTTGAACCCCAGTCTCATATTTAGAGAATTTTCCACTTTTTGAAGCAAAGCCTCTCTTCCACTTTAGTAATGGGAGAATGCCCTCTGTTCACTTTCCCAGTTTCCACTGCAGCTAGAGTATGGTTGCATGACCTAAGCCTCCATCAGTAAAGATAAACCTGCCCTAGACTTTCCAAAAGACATGCAGAAGCAGGGACTTTGTGGAATCCATTCCACAAAAGATAGCGATGATGGTGGTAGCTATATCTAACCCCGAGTGGCAGCATCAGGGGTGCCAATGGGCAAGGCGAGATATAGGTGCTCAGTGCCATCTATAACGGTGTCCCCCATTCCAGTGCTGTGGCATAAATCCGAGATTTTTCTGACTAGTGTAGTCCCAGTCCTGGTTCTCCTGCCCTTGTGGAGTGTCTATGAGCAATTACTATCCTTTTAATGCATTACTTCTCACTTTAAGATAGCTAGAGGTGATTTCTATTGTTTATGACTAAGAACCCTGATTGAAATACTAGGTGAATTAATGAAGAGAATCGTAGCTGTTATTACAAAGAGGCTTCGGAATTTTGGTAGCTTAACATATAGGAAGTTTACTTTTCATTTACCTCAGCCCAAATGGCAGTGAACAGCACCCTCCGATGTCATTTTCAGTATGTGGCTCCCAAGGTCATCCTAGGTGTTTTGACATTTAATCGGTGGATGGAAGAAAAGAGTGTGAAAGATTGCATGGAAGGTTTTGGTGGAAGTGCTATACTTCACTTTTGCTCCCAGTTGTGTTGGCTAGAACTCAGTTGCCTGGTACCACCTAGTTGTAAGAATGCTGAAAAATAGTGTTGGGAAATTGCTTCCCAGCAAAAACTCCACAAATCTCTGATGGCTGTCTCTGCCATTGGGTTAAACAGATACAGGGAAATCATTGCCTCCTATGACTTAAAAGTGCAGAGGATTTAGTCTCAGGAATGGCTGCATCTATGAGTCCACAAAACATATTCCATCAAGATTCAGTGGCTCCTCAGCTCTTATTTCCCTTTCTATCATTGTGTGGACTCATTAACAGAGAGGCTCTCCAGCTCAGTAGCAACCTGCCTGCCAGCAGCTCCAGAATAACATCTTACCAGCTTAGCAAAACCAATAGAAATACAGTGTCTCTTTCCCAGTAGTTTCAGCCGAAGTCTCAGGGCTGATTCTCATTGGATCATTTTGAGTCACATGTTCTTTCCTGAACCAATCACTATGACCGGGGAGATGGAACAAGCTGATTGGCCAGACATGGGCTTAACTTGCTTGGAAGTAAATAGATTCAACTGGTACCTAAACCTCATGGACTCAGAGTGGGAAGGAAGAGGGTGGCTTCCCAAAGAGAAATGTGGATGTTTTTATTTATTTATTAATTTTTATGTTATTTTTTATTTTTGGTTAATCTATCATCTGTGTCCTGACCTTGACTTTACCACTCTTCCCACATGTGACCTTGAATAACTTTTTCCCATTCTGTGAAGTTGGGGAAGATACCATGTGATAATATTTGAGCTCCCTCCAACTCTGACATTTCAGGGATCTGTGGAAAGCAGTCTTTCTGCTGGTCTGTTGAAATCCAGAAAATCCAGCCTGCATCTTATCTGGACAAACAAGAAAGTTAAATGAACACTGGGTTGGTGGTGGGGATTCTTGCTAATCCTTGCTTTATTTTTGTAGAATAATTCAATTCTACAAATATTTATTGATTGACTATCAGAGTCAAGATAAGCCCAGCATTTGGATAATTATTCTTATGTTTAAAAAATCTGTTCTCTGTTAATATCCAGTGTAAGTTGTGCAAGTGGGAAGGAGCCAGGGCAAGTGAGGAGACTCCATTTTACAGATAAAAATGCTGAGGCCATCTCTGTGCAATGTTAAATCCAGCTGGTACAACCTTTTGTGTACCTCTCCTGGGCATAGCTGTAATTTTACATTTATGCATATGATAATTTGATGACTGCTGGCCTTTCCCACGAAGGCATTTGCTCTAGAAGGAGAGGGATCTAGGCTGTTTCTTTACCTAACATAGTGCCTGGCACACAGCAGATACTCAACAAATGTTTGTTGAATACATGTATGAATGAAAGAGAGAAGGAAGGGGGTATGGAGGGAGGGAGGAAGGAAAGAAGGAGAGAAAGGAAGGGAGGGAGGAAAGGAAAGACAGAAGAAGAGAAGAATGAAAGAAGAAAGTAGGAAGACAAAGGGAAGGAGCAAAAGAGGGAGGATGGAAGGAATCAAGACGCTGTTAAAAGATCTGCTTGTAACTCTCTTGGCCAAACCCTTTTCCTCTGTGACTCAATTTCCTTCTCTATCAAATGAATAGTGATTTCCCAGCAGGCTTTGCCTCAGATTATGCCTGGTACTGAATGGCAATACAGTTGGCCTGGCCATGCCCCAGATTTCCTAATTCAGAATCACGAAGGGTGGGATCCAGTTGTCTGCATTTTTAGCAAGGTCTCAGGTGATTCTGAAACTGTCCCCACAGAGTTGACAAGAATTGCATGCCAGGTTCTGAACAGAAATAGTTGGAATTAAGTATTCATTGGGCTGCACTTTGGCCCACTTCTTTGTTGCTAAAAGTCACAAAGCACTAGATCCTGACCATTGCAACTCCATTGTTCCTATAGATAGGGTTTGTGACACTGGGATCCCAAGACTGTTTGAGAATTGATTTGCATCCTCATTGTTCCTACAGGCAAGATCTCTGACATTCGAATCATAAGACTTTTGCTTAAAGATTGCTTAAGATGTTTTTTAGACCTTGAATTCCAGCAGCCAGTTTGGAGACCCTTCCAGAAGGACAGGATCAGCATGAGAATATGGCCTCATCCTCTCCCAGCCCCATGACTTTGTCCGAACTCTTCAACCAATTGGCTCACTCCAAAACTCTTTTTTTTTTTTTTTTTTTGAGATGGAGTCTCACTCTGTCGCCAGGCTGGAGTGCACTGGTGCGATCTCCACCTCCCAGGTTCAAGCGATTCTCCTGTCTCAGTCTCCCAAGTAGCTGAGACTACAGCCACATGCCAACATGCCCAGCTAATTTTTGTATTTTTAATAGAGATGGGGTTTCACCATATTGGCCAGAATTATCTCAATCTCTTGACCTCGTGATTTGCCTGTCTTGGCCTCCCAAAGGGCTGGGATTACAGGCATGAGCCACAGCGCCCGGCCCCACTACAAAACTCTTAAAACTCCAACTCCGAACTCCTCCAGAGATGTATCTGAGGTTTCCTTTCATCCCCTCATTCGGTGATCCTACGATTAAACCTCTTTCTCTGCTGCAACCTGGTGTTTCAGTATATTGATTTGCTGTGGACATCATGCCACAAACCTGTTCCAGTTACAATTCTACTATAGCTTGCTAGACACCAGACATTTGTAACTAGTAGCCAAGAAAGCTTCTCAGGACCTGTCCAATTCTGACAGCCTAGGAGTTCCAGGTGGTGCCCATACCGAATTCACGCGAGATCCTCTCCCTCTCCCGCCCCGCTTCTACTGAGATAGTACCAGCGAAACTTGTCCTGGCGGTTCCCACCAAGTACCAGGTAATTTGTGTCAGATTTTATTCTCATCTCCTTACCTTTCCATTCCATCTCTGGGTTTTTCTGGGGCAAACTCCTGAATCTCACCTTTAGATCACAGTACTCCCACGCTGTGCAAATTACATGGAGGCGTGCTCACACCATTTGGGGCCCTGCCACCTGCTCAGGGAGCCACACATTCTAATCAGGGTGCACGGCAGAACTCAGCCATTTCCATGGCTGGAGAGAGACAATGGGGCCAGCGACTGACAGGCTGCAAATGCCGGGGAAAGGAGAAGGCACTTGGGCACCACAGCGAGTGCAAATGGTAGTATTTGCCAAGCCCAGAGTCTTCCCCTTTGGACAGACAAGCAGTCCTAGGAGGGACCATAGCTCGATCATGCAGTGACAGCTACCCTTTCAGAGTGCTGAGCCTCCTGCCATACTGTTTTGACAGTGGTGTGGGGAGTGGGACTTGCATGGGGCATAGTCCGTACTCGGAGGCTTAGTTTGCAATCACATCCCATGATCTGCCCACATCACAGGACACACATGAGAGCAAAGGAGAAAAAGATGGAAATGTGATTGAGCCATCCATGTGGTGTGCATGCTAAATTATCTCACCTCCCCCAGAGCAGGTCGGACGCCGACTGACCACAGCCCAGCGGTGTGAACAGATGGCTATTTGCACAGTTACTTGGGCACTTGTTATGTCTATTCCAGTGAAGTGCACTTCCTAAGGGCAGGCGGTCCTCATGTTGTTCATCTGTGTTCTACCTGAATGTATCAGGCAGTGCGGAAAAAGTGATCGAGGACAAGATTGAAAGTCAGTGGTCCTGCCGGCTGACTTCCTTCCAAGGTGAGTGACCATGGTTCCAAAGTCCCGCATCTCACCCTCAGCACCCATGAAGCAGGCACCCTGTATTCAAGGAAAAGTGACTTTGGATTGAGTTCATACAAAATCAGGGAGTGGGAAGCAATGTTTCTCAGAACTCAAGTGAAAAAAACATAATGTAGTTAATATTAAATAAGGAGATTGGGCAACCCTGTGCCCCTGTTTTCTTTTTTATGGTTGGTGTTGGTATGTCCTTGATCAGGGCCTGTTTTGCTTATGATTAATGAATGACTCACCTTGAGCTGTTTTCTGTATATTCCATACTCCTTATGAACTTGAAGCAGTCATATCAAACTTGGCACCCAAAAGAAATGCTCAGGAGTTTGGGGAAAAAATGTTGAGAGCTCAGAAGCCTTCTGGGGGTAAATGGATGCTGGGAAAGCATCTTCCCAGCCTGCAAGTTCCCAAAGTATGAGCTCTAAGTTTGCAATCACCCCAAAGCCATGAACTTATTGGGTTTGTGTCATATGCCAGGTACTGTCCTGTCCTTGCAGAAGGTTTGAAAACATAAATGCAATCACCACCAACATGCACCCACAAACAAGTCACATTTTAGCTTGAGCCCTTGTTCTGCTTGGCACTCTATTTTCTGAGTGAGGTTGGCAAGTTTCTTTCCTTCTGTGGCCTCAGTTTTTCCACCTGTATAATGGGGCTTTCTCTAAGGTTCTTCCAGCTCTTTAGGTCCAGTTTTCCAGAGCTGAAAGAATAAACAGGAGAGGGTTTAGGTGTGGGCAGAGTTGTGCTGGCTCTCCCCACGAGTTTCCATCAGGACAGTCTGGGAATTGGATTCAATGGACGTGAGACTGAATCTGGCCCTCCAGGCACTTTGTATTTGGTTCAGCATTAAAGGTAATGAAGACTGAATGCATCCAGTTTCCAAGTGGGTCCATAGGCCAACCACTAATTGGTCCAGTCACCCATACTGCTTACCTATCTGGTCCTGAGTGTGTGACTCTGGATAAGCCATCTCTTTGAGTCCCCACTTCTCTGTCATTTTGTGGTTTTAGGAGAGGATAGTGAGAGGTGTCAGATCTGGCAGTGCCTACACCACCAGAATGAAGGTCTGGATTCCCAATGAAGGGTAATCCAATCCTGCTGGGCATCTCTCCAGCTGTCAAGTCCTCCTGTCTGTGGTCTCCACCCACCAAAGCTCAGGGGTACTCAGCAGCTCCTAACCACCTTGCTCATCTCCTGCCTGGCTGCTCTAGAAGAATGCATAGCCAGGGGACACGGAAAAAACCTGAGTTCAGAATGAATGATGTGCAGTCATCCCTGCTCTTCCAATGGACCTTCAAACTGACATCATTAGGGCAGAGTTTGGGCACAAGGATACAAGCCCCGAGGCCTGATGCAGGTGTGCAGTGAGGCTGGAGCTAGTCCCCAGAAGCAGCACTGGACCATTGCTCTCCCATCCCTGCTCCAGAGCCCAGGAGCTGATTGATCTTATACAAGCCTCAGGGCTTGTATAAGAATTGACCCAATGAATTGACCCACTCATTCATTCCTCTAACAGTCCTGGAGTCTGAATGTCAAGGTAGGAGGGGCTGTGAAGGTCCTTTGGCTAAAAATACTCTCATCCTGGAGGACATAACACACCCCACTGAGTGCCCACACAACTCCAGATTATGTATTAAGCACCTACCGTGTGCCAGGCAGATGGAAGACACTTGGACTAAAAATTCCTGCCTTGTAGGATTTAAATTGCAAATTATTACCAAAGGCAAAAATCTACGTGATGTCAGGGAGAGGCATTCTGTATAGGACTGAAGTTTTTGAGAAGAGAAGAGCTCCGTCTTCTTGGCGGATCAAGGCTGTGGCATTTGAGGTATGGGTTTCCTTGTGCAGATAGGGAATGACCTGAGAAAACATGTGGAGGCAGCCCTATGTCCAGTGTTTGCCTGGAAGGGTGAAGAGTTCAGTGTGGTTGGAGTCCGGGGCATTTGGAGCGGGTCCTGCGTAGCAGCTGAAAGGTGATTTAGGGACACGAGGAGTTGCATAATAATCTGCTGAATGGATATAACACACTCCAGTTTTCTAAGTTCTTCACAGATACTCCCTCATTTGATTTTTGAGGCAAGCCTGTTGGGTTTGGAGCTCAGCTGGCTTTCCAGTGGAAGGGATTCCCTAGAACCACAAGACTGATGGTTCCTGGAGCCAGGCTGGCCCCTGTATGTTCAGAACTGTGATTCCTGGAGCCTAGGGGCTGCCATAACAAGGGATGGCACACTTCTTCTTCTTCTCTTTTTTTTTTCTTTTTCTTTTTGAGATGGAGTCTCGCACTGTCACCCAGGCTGGAGTGCAGTGGTGCGATCTTAGCTCACTGTAATGTCTGCCCCCCAGGTTCAAACAATTCTCCTGCCTCAGCCTCCCTAGTAGCTGGGATTACAGGTGCTCACTACCATGTCTGACTAATTTTTGTGCTTTTAGTAGAGATAGGGTTTCACCATATTGGCCAGGCTGGTCTCAACCTTCTGACCTCAAATATCTGCCCACATCGACCTCCCCTAATGTTGGGATTAGAGGCATGAGCCACTGCTCCCAGCCATGGGATGGCACACTGCTGGACGCTAGGTGTCTGAAATTGAGGGGACAGCAGGACCATGCTCTGTCTGGAGGCTCGAAGGAACAATCCCTCCCTTCCTCCTCCCACTTCTGGTGGATGCCTGCATCCCTGCATTTCTTGGCTTGCAGCTGCTTTGCTACAATCTCTGCCTCGGTCATCACATGACTTTATTTTTTCCTCCTCTGTGCCTGTCTCTGTATGTCCTCTTTTCTTCTTTTAAGGACACCTCATACTGGATTTAGGATCCACCGTCATCCAAAATGACCTCGTCTTAACTACAGTGGATCCTCATTCTTCATGAATTCCGTATTTGCTGTTTACCTCCTCACCAAAATTTACTTGTTAAGCTGGAAATCAATACATGTGGTCATCTGCAGATATAAGCAGAGTAGTGAAAAATTGTGGGTTGCCCAGTGTGCACATTCCCAGCTGAGGTCCAGTAAGGTGGAGCTCTGCCTTCTTGGTTCCGTTCTCTCAAAAACAAGTGTCTTTCTTGCATTTTATTTAGTGCTGTGTTTTTTTACGTTTATACTTTTTGTTGGTGACTTTGCTGTTTGAAATGACCCCAAAGTGCAGCGCTGAAGTGCTGTCTAGTGTTCCTATGTGCAAGAAGGCTGTGATGTGCCTTATGGGGAAATTATATGTTAAAGAAGCTTTGTCCAGCTGTGAGTTATAGTGCAATTGGCTTTGAGTTCAATGAATCGATGAATAACAATATGAGCACAAGGTGTCCTCAAGTAGAAGCATGCAAAAAAGTACACATGGGGCCAGGCATGGTGGCTCATGGCTGCAATCCCAGCACTTTGGGAGGTTGAGGAGGGCAGATCACCTGAGGTCAGGAGTTTGAGAGCAGCCTGGCCAACATGCTGAAACCTTGACTCTGCTAAAAATACAGAAATTAGCTGGGTGTGGTGGCAGGTGCCTGTAATTCTAGTTACTCTGGAGGCTGAGGCAGAAGGATAGCCTGAACCTGGGAGGCAGAGGTTGCAATGAGCTGAGAAGCCACTACACTCCAGCGTGGGCAACAGAGCGAGACTCATCTCAAAAAAGAAAAAAATACTCATGGTTGATTAGAGAAAACACTGTGACAAGAAGCCTGCAGGAGCTTAACTCTGTTTCACCTAGGGGAAGTTGTTTAGAATTCTCTAGTTCAGTGTTTGTGGTGACTTTATAGAGCATAACTATTGTGAATAACAAAAACACACTGAAATCACATTTCCGAAGGCCCTGAAATGGGGTAAGTTCCGATTCTGAGGTTCCAGAGGGTCATGAATTTTGGGGGGACATTATTCAACCCAGACTAGACTCCGATTTTAGGCTCTGTCTCCCTCACACTGGTAATTTTCCAAACTGGCCAGTCATCCAATTCTCCCTGGAACCTTGT
This sequence comes from Cheracebus regulus, assembly GCA_963574635.1. Classification (NCBI taxonomy): domain Eukaryota; kingdom Metazoa; phylum Chordata; class Mammalia; order Primates; family Pitheciidae; genus Cheracebus; species Cheracebus regulus. The sequence goes on along the minus strand of CAUYQU010039728.1, from coordinate 41,896 downwards.
TAAGAATGCAGAGTTTTAGGACTCACACCCAGGATTATAAGTCAATCAGTTTGGAAAACACAATTGGAATCTACATTTTCACAAACCCCTGGGCAGTGTGATGACTGCTACTCAAGCCTGGGGACCCCTGGACGTCACTTACTCCTCTCTAGACTTCAGTATCTCTGTTTCCAATTCCTGCAAGAGAAGGACACAGGAACAACCCTCTCCTGGGGACTCTCGTGGCTCAGCCTCACCCCCTGAGTTTATGATGATGAAGAGATCCTAACAGTCCTTTGGATCCCACTTCAGCCATAAATAGACACAAAATTATGAGCCTGAACTGGATCTCAAGCTCCCCAAGCCAGTCCTGCTATCTCAGGACAGTTGATGGCCTTGTTTTTGCCAGGGTAGGTTGTATAGAAAATGTAGCCTTTGCTGAATTCCTCCAGTGGAATCGAGGGTGCTGACCATGAGAAATGCAGCAGCAAGTGCTCTGGTTCTGTGACAGAGACCCGGCATACAAGTCTCAATGGAGCAAGCCCCTTGCCCTTGCTAAACTGGCGTTTATTTCAGTAATATGGACATGTTGATACTAGCTGCTGCAGACGGTTGTGTGAGGATTAAATTAGAAAATGCCATAAACTCTCTTTGGCAGCATTATGAGCTTGGGATAAAGGTAAAGCACTGACAGCAGTAATATATTCTTAAATATCTTTGTCTTCACATTGCTATGTTTTTTTCCTGATGTACTTTCATGTTTATTTTCTCATTTGGTTCTCTTGGGGACCCTATGAAACAGGCAAGACGACACTTGCTTATCTGAATACCACTTCCTCCCTGCATTCTCACTTTCTAGATTAACTTTCTGAAACCAAAAGAATTTGTAAAAAAGAAAGACCTCTGGAGGAATCAAAGGAGATTGCAACTAATTCACAAATGCCCTTCCTTGCTTAGAAACTCTTGACTCTTACTTTACACCCAATTTTAACAAGAATAGTTTCTTGTTAAAGGTAATTAGAAGTGATTCCTTAGAGAAGAATTGGTGGTAGGTGGAAGTTCCTCGATGACAGAAGCAAGGAAGGATAACTGACCATGGGGGCGGAAGAGAGGCAGATTATGCTTCACAAAGAAGGCGAAGAATTGACTCCAGAATGACTACGGGTTCTTCTGTTTAAAGGTATGGAGTTTCAGGCTTGTGAATGGCCATGGGGACTTCATTGCACCGTAACTTTTCTGAAGATAAGAACTTTGGAATATGGTGTAATTTTGGGAATAGTGTAAGCCATCAGTTAGACTTACCTGGGATTGAACCCCACTCTGTCAGTGTCTTCAGTACCAGCCCTGTGATCTTAGGAAAGTTAATCAACTTCACTAGAACCTTTGTTTCTCCATCTGTACAATGGGAGAATAGTACCTGTGAGGCAGAGTTGGATGATTGGAGGTAATGATGTTTGCAAAGCATCTGTCACAGAGCCTGGCACTAGCATTTTACAATGATGTGTTACATTAAAACAATTTCTAAAGCATTTCCACACATGCTCTTTCATTTGTTCCTCATAATAACCTTGTATCCATCCATCCATCCACCCATCCATCCATCCATCCATCCAGCCAACCATTCACCCATCCATCCATCCATCCATCCATCCATCCATCCAACCATTCACCCATCCATCCATCCATCCATCCATCCATCCATCCATCCACCCACCCATCCATCCATCCATTCACCCGTCCATCTGTCCATCCTTTTATCACTAGACAATGATTGGCACTGTCTAGTTATGCAGTTGTGAACAAAACACATAGGAAGTCCCCACCTTTGAGAACTTAGCAACTGGTAGGAGAGACAGACCACAGACAGGTGAGGAATCAATTTAATAGTTATACATAAGGTGCAAATTTTGTAACAGAAGAACTAAACGGAATGCTGAGAGAGGAAAGGAGATAATAAATGGGGAAGGCCTAGTGAGGGAAAGTAGACAGAGATGGCCTTGCCAAGAGGATCATATTGAAGCCAAAATCAAAAAAAGGGCATTTTAGGTTAAGGAAACATATCCAAAGGCCCTCCAGTGGAGAAGCTTGGATTATCATATTCATTCATGACCCAACTGCTTAGAATCACTAAGGCATAGCTGCTCTGTGAGGCTTTTCTATTTTATCTGAGGAACCTATGAAATTACATGTAAGTGCAAGGTCATGGGCCAGGAAATAGACCACTCAGTACTTGAGCCCTGGCTACTGCTTCCTAGATGGGCCACTACAGGAGATCAGGAGTGGCTTCTGAAGGCCCCAAGATGCCTTCTGCAATATTATAAGAGATTTCCATTGCTTTGGCTAGAAAAAGGTGAATTGGGGTATCTGTTAAGGATAAGAGATATCATTGTCTTGTGTATTACCTGAAAGGAATAAATGCCTCCCTCCCAATCACTTCCTGGTATGTGATATGTTGCTTTACAATTATCCCCTTGCACATGTGGGAGAAACTGAGGCCAAGAGAGACAAAGAAACTTGGCCCCGTCACGTGGAGGGTTTTGGATGGGATCCAACCCTGGCTTCTGGCTGCTCTTCTAGGATTGCCCCCTCCACTGATCAAGTGACAGCTTGCTTGCCCCCTTCATGGGACTCCCAGAAGGCCAGCCCCGGTTGCCTCCCATCTCCAACCAGTGTGGCTTTTATCATATGTTCCTTTGTTGGTTTTCCAACCCAGACCAACCAGGTCACTTAGGGGTTAGTATGGTAAAGTGCAATGACCCACATTCATGTCCTTTCTTTCAAAAACGATGCAACCAGGATTATTGATAAGTCAGGCTGCCTGTTGACCTTTGCTGATCCTGGCCATCCTGTGGTTTCTGATTTTTCACCAAATTTGTCCAGAACAATCTGTGCTTTGGCCATTAACCTGTAACCAAGTATTTCCCTGCCAATTTGAAAAAAGCAACGAAACCTACTGTCTGTGCAAAGGGCTAACAGTAAAGCAACACATCAGTATGTCACTTACTTGGGCCAACATGCAGATGTCAGCTGCTCATGGGTGCCTTTCGTAGTATTTCCAGAGACCCTGCTCCTTTCCAAGAAGGGAGCCTACAGGGATGAAGATGTAGGAAAGGACAGTGGTAATGACCCCCATCTGTCTTAGTCTAACTCAGCCCTTACAGCAGATGAATGCCAAGCTCCATGTGCCCCCGACATGCCTGGCTGTGTTCCAATGCAAGAGAGCAAGGATGTCCTGACTTGTGGCCTGGTGGCACATCCACAGGCTTGGCATGCCTTGGTCAGGCCATTGCCCCTCTGTCGAAGCGGTTGCCCTAGCCCCATCACTGCAGACCCCAGATCCCCTGCCTCCTTTCTGACCAGAAAGCAGGGGAATGTGTGACTCTAGCATCAACTCTGATTGCATCTGTACTCAGGTTGGTGGTGAGTGTGGCTATGGGTAGTCGAGGTGCTCCTGGAATGAAACTCTGGGCTCCTAGCCTGGTTTGCTCACAGGGGTTTCAGAGGCTGCCTTGCAGGGATCATTTTCCAGAACTGTTCAGAGTTAAGCTTCAGACTCAGATAAACCTAGGGTGCTTTCTCTACCATGTGACGATGAGTGAATTACTCTGCCTTCTGGTGCCTCAGTTTCCTCATCGCAAAGTGGGAAATTCGTGGCACTCATTGCTCAAGGCTTCTGTAAGGATGAAATGAAATAACATACCTATTAGCTGGTATAGTAAGTTGTAAGCAAATACCAGTGAAGAGTCTGATTTGATGCCGATTCCCCCAGCACCTAGCTCCTGGCCACTGGCTTTGAAAGGGGCAATGCATGAGGCCTGGGAGGTTTGGCTTGGCCTTGCTGCTGTCTAGCAGCCCATGGCCCTGGGGACACGGAGCCACCCAGAGGACACACAGTGGCAGAACCCACAGCAATGGCTATTGACTCAGTGCAAGGTGTCATATAATTGCCCCAAGTTCATGATCACAGCAACTCTCCAGCAGATTTTGTGGATGCCTCATCCTCCCTCCCCTTGGCCCATCTGAGTTGACTAAAGTTGTGGATAGCTCGTGGTAGGCAGAGAGCATCCACCCTATGCTGTCTTCCTCTTTTCCTTTCCTCTTTTTTTGGGCACCAAGGGAGCTTGCTTGGGTTAAATGCCAGCGTGCAGCCAGGCAGCGTGTGTGTGTGTGTGTGTGTGTGTGTGTGTGTGTGTGTGTGCACATGCCTACACATGCATGTATGTGCATGCTTCAACCAACGGGGATCAGAGTCAGTGGCTAAATGGCCCAGCCTCTCCATCCTCCAGGGGATGATTCTGAAGTGCCTTTCACTCAGTTCCTCAGAGGGCCCCAGTATGATCAAGCCCTAGTTGCTCATGGCAGTACCAGATCATGGACAAACACAATATGGCTTTCATCCCTTCATTGTTTCAGTTTCTTCCTACCTTGCTTGTGCTTCCTGGGATCACCTCCTAAATAAACCATCTGCATCCAACTAGGGTCTGCTCTTAAAGGAACTTAAGTTAAGACAGCTCTGAAAGGCCTGCCCCAAGTTTCTGTGACCAGGTGTCCCCTGGAGCCTCAGCTAAGGGCTCCACTCTGGCCCTTCCATGGACTGGCTGTGCCAGAGGCCAGCTATTGTGTCAGCCTCCCTCTGATGGGAACTCAGCGCCTCATCCCTCCACACTGTGTACCATGGTTGAGCCTCTTGCTCCAAACCTGGCCCCTACCCACGGGCAGCAAGTCCACTCTGTGACCTGGCTGAACCCGCAGGATTGGCACACAGGTCAGCAGACACCTGGTTGGAAAGTGTTACTTCTGCCCCTCTCACCAGGGGAGAGAGGGCAAAGGCTGAAGATGCCTTTCTGTGTACAGACTCGTGGATAGATGGGTGTCTTCAGAAGTCTGAATTCCTGGGTTTCTAAAGGACTGCATGGACTATGTGATGCATTTTGAAGTACACAGAGCTGCTCACAGCCCAACAGCCTCTTCCTTATGCCTCCATCTAGCAGGGTTCAGGTGTCACATCACTCAGAAGGGGTCGAACCAATGAAATTATGACTTATGAAGCTGGGAAGGCGTCACACTGGAGGGTCTTTGAGGTGAGAGACAGCCAGCACCTGTGGCTCCAGCTGCCACTCTCCAAGTCCACTCTCCTGGTCAACACAGCCCATTGATTCTCTTTTTTCTCCTCTGGGTCTCATTGTCACTTTAGCATCTCCTTGGATGGAGGATGGGAGGGAAAGGTCAGGAAGAGGTGGGCAGGGCTCTGGGGAGACAGGGATAAATAAGACAGACACGTTTCCTGCTCTGAGGTAGCTTGCAGACTAATGAGAATAGATAACAACAAACACACATGCAAGATCATTTTAGGTCGTGTTGGGTCCCGTGAAGAAAATAAACCAGAGTAATGTGAGAGAAAGTGATGAGTGAGGGAAAGAGTACTTTAATTAAGCAGGCCAAGGGGGATCAGTCCGAGGGGGTGACTTTGGGCTGTGGCCAATGTGACCTGGTGGAGTCAGCCAGGTAAAGATCTTGAACAGTGTTTCAGGTGGGAGGAGCAGCAAAGGTGGAGGCCTTGAGGTTGGACTGGGCTTGGTGTGTTCCAGATCTAGAGGGTAGAGCAGGGGAGACAAGGAGTGAAGGTCATAGCAAGAAATGAGGTCAGAAAGAAGAGCAGCCCAGGTGACCTGGGGCCAGGAGGACGAACTGCATAATTCCATCAAGGACACGGAGAAGTTACTGGGGGATTTGCAGCAGAGGAATGATATGACCAGATTTGTGTTACTTACTTTTTTCATGATTAAGAGTTGAGGTATAAAATACATTTAGGAAGTGTGTAAGTGCACACACCTTAGTGAGCATTCGATGAATTTCCATCATCTGTGCACCTGAGTTGCCTTAGAGAAAATCCAAGATATTTCTAGCATCCCAGAGATTAGTGTTTCTAAAGGGTCCCTCCGACTGCTCTGTGGAGAGAGTATGGAAGAGAGCTGAGAGTTGAAACAGGGACACCAGTTAGAGGCAAGAGTTGGTCATCCAGGCTTGGAGTAGGGTGGATTCAGGGAAAAAAGGGAAGTGGTATGTTCAAGATGTTTTTTACTGATAGAGCCAAGAAGAGTTGCTGATGGGCAGATTAAGATGACGAAAAGCAAGAGGATAAGAGAAGACAGCTCAGATTCTTTTGGCTTCAAGAATGAGGTGGGGTTCATGAACTGTTGTTAGGAATATAAATTAGTACAGGCGCAGAGAATACAGGAGTGGGGCTCGTTAGAAAACTAAAGCAGAACTGATCCAGCAATCCACTTCTAAGGTGATATAGTTTGGCTGTGTCCCCACTCAAATCTCATCTTCAGTTGTAGCTCCCATAATTCCCACCTGTTGTGGGAGGGACCTGGTGGGAGATGATTGAATCATGGGGCTGGTTTCCCCCATACTGTTCTTGTAATGGTGATAAGTCTCACGAGATCTGATGGTTTGATAAGGGGTGTCCCCTTTCACTTGGCTTTCATTGTCTCCTGTCTGTCACCATGTAAGACACACCTTTCCCCTTCTGCCATGATTGTGAGACCTCCCCAGCCATGTGGAACTGTGAGTCCATCAAACCTCTTTTTCTTTATAAATTACCCAGTCTTGGGTATGTCTTCATCAGCAGCATGAAAACTGACTAATACATAAGTATATATCCAAAAAAAGGGAAATCCATATGTTGAAAGGACATCTGCACTTCCACAATCACTGCAGCTCTATCCACAGTAGCCAAGTATGAAAGCAACCTAAGTGTTCATCAGTAAATGAATGGATAGAGAAAATGTGGTATATTTGCAGTGAAATACTATTCAGCCTTAAAAAAGAAAAAATCTCTGTCACTTGCAGTAATATGGATGAAGTTAGAGCACATGTTAAGTAGAATAAGCCAGGCACAGAACGACAAATACTGCATGACCTCAGTTACATATGGCATCCAAAAAAGTCGAACTCACAGAAACAGAGCAGACTGGTGGTTTCCCAACGCTGGAGTGTGAGGGGACTGGGAACATGTTGGACAATGGATACAGTTTCAGTAAGGTGGGAGGAAGAAGTTCAAGAGTTCCATTGTATATACATGATGTATAGTGGTGACTGCAGTTAATAACAATGTTGTATACTTGAAAATTGCTAAGAAAGTGGATTTTAAGTGTTGTCGCCGCAAAAACAAAATATGAGATAATGCATATGTTAAATAACTTGATTTAGCTATTGTGGGAAATAAAAACTGCCTCTTTAAAGTTTCCTTTCTTGTTAAAGAATAAATTTGCTAATACCTCTTTGTTAAGGTCTATCCTACGTAGCTGCTAAACATGCCATGCTTACAGGCACGTAAGCCATGTAAGACATGCCTTTCACCTTCCGCCATGATTGTGAGGCCTCCCCAGCTATGTGAAACTGTGAGTCCATTAAACCTCTTTTTTTTCTTAATAAATTACCCAGTCAATTCATTTATAATATTTATAAATTACCCAGTCTATTCTATGTCTTTGTACTTTAACCAAAATATCTATGCTGGATGTCCTCACGGGGATGTTCCAGTTCGCAGCCTATGTGCCTTACCTATTTAGAAAAATTTTAAGTTATTAGCCAATCAGGTTTTAGTTTAAATTGTAAGGTCTGGCTCCAACCAACGAAAATCAAACACAGCAGTAGGAACAACCCCAAATGCCTAATGGATAAATATATCTGCTTTTCCTTTGTTTATTGTACTCTTGTGGCAAAATGCAGTACAGGAAGTAAAAAAGTAAAAAATTTCTTGCTGAAAATTCCATTGTCTCAGTGCTAATTTTTCTTTGCAGCACCGAGCATGTTTTTCCAACAGCTATTCTACCATGTATGCATATATCAAAACATCATGTTGTATGCCATAAATATGTATAATTTTACTTGCCTATTAAAAATAGTTATAATTAAAAATGGTACAGTAAACTATGGAAAACAGTTTGACAGTTCCTCAAAAACTTAATAAAGAAAGGAATGGGCCGGGCATGGTGACTCACACTTGTAATCTACACACTTTTGAAGGCTGAGGCAGAAGGATCACTTGAACCCAGGAGTTCAAGACCATCTTGGGTTGACATAGTGAGGTCCCGTCTCTACAAAATATCTAAAAATTAGGACACATGCCTGTAGTCTCAGCTACTCAGCTTAAGTGGGCGGATCAATTGAAACCTGGAGTTTGAGGCTGCAGTGAGCTGTGATTATACCACTGTACTCTAGCCTGAGTGACAGAGAGAGATCCTGTCTCTAGACAAAACAAAACAAAACAAAAAACAGAAAAAATAATAATAAAATAAAAGAACAAAGTGAATTGTGGGGCCATGAGGCAGATAGGGGAAGGAACGTGTTGGGGTCAGATAAGATAGCCTAGGTGTTTAAGACAGGTAGTCCCTTGAACTGGCTAATGCAGGGGTGCCTATAGTCACCCTCTGCCTCCCCCTGACTCCAGAGCAGAGCCCCCAGGAGATGAGCCTCAGGATGGCAGGATGGGCTTGAGGACATAAGAACACAGCCCTTGGCTGGCCCGAAGGCATCAGCGAGGTGGGAAGAACAGCTGTAAGTGGACGCTGCCTCCCTCTCAGCTGTGTCCCTTGGAAACCTGGGTCACTAGAAGGAGAGGTGATGGGCGGGAAGGGACGTTGGGTTGTCACCCGCAAGCCATCTGCTCACTAATGCAAACAGTCTTGTTTGTCAGGTGAGGCAAGGAAAAATGATTAGGGCAGCCCTACCACATAGCCCAGGGAGAGAGTTCTCTGGACCCATGAGGTAATCCCACTGATGATGTATCGCCCGGAGAAGAGTTGGGTTAATGATCTTCTGAGGGACCCGGGAGTAAAACACAGTAATTTCATAATACAGCCCATGATGGATTAAGGCATGTTAATACCAGGAGTATACATTAAGGGAAATGATCTCACTGGCATACTAAATGGCAAAATAAAAGCACTTTTAGAAACTTCCATGATTAATTAGTCTGCCCTTTTAGTTCCGTACCATGATAAAGTAAATCTCACTTCTCCTGGTCACCTCCCAGGCAATTCCTCTAAAGCTCCCTGGCCCTTTCAGAGCCCTGTGGAGGTCAGCCTGGGGTGAGAGCTCAGACCTGCAGCCTGGGACGTGGCATCACATCCTCTGCCTTGGGTGCAAGTGGTCATCATCTTCATCATCATCTTCTTCATCATCCCCATTATGAGAAGTTACTAAGCTCTTAGTGTGTTGATGCACATGAAACTGCCGGTGTTTGGTGATTTGAGATTGATTTGAGATTCCACAGAGATTGTAGTTTAACCTGATCACAAGGTTCGATTTAATACTATGGGTGAAGCTCTTTGCAAAGGAGAGGCAGGCAGAGCTGAGAAATGTGGACTCCACTGTCATACTGTCTAGTGTGGACCTCAGCTCTCCTATTTGCCAGCTGTGCAATCTTGGGCAAGTTATAGAATGTTTTTATGCCTCAGTTCTCTCTACAAAACAGGGATAATAAGAAATCTACTCCATGTGACTATGGAGGTACAAGGAAGTGAATTATTTAAAAGGTGATCATATGGTCTTCACTGCATAGCGGGCAGTGCCAATGCATGCCCAGGGCCTTGAACAGCACCTGTCACATAGTAAGTGCCCAGTCAATGGTAGCTTCTGATATACTGGCCCTATCAATATTACTCAGCTGCCCAGAAAGGTAGTAACACTGATATCCCCATTTCACAGGTAGGAAAAGTTGAGGCACAGAATTCATGGGTTGCTGAAGCTCCTATTAAAGGGCAGAGTCAGAATTAGATCCAGACACTCTGACTTCTGAGTCTTTCATCAGTGTGCTTCCTGAACACCCCTGTCCCCAGCTCCTTCTCCTTGGGAGGAAATGTCTGCTTTGGTTCTTCTCAGAGGTGGCAACTCTAGAATCTGAGTCAGGAAGAGCCTCCGAGCTTGCTTTGAGGCATTTTTCATCTGTATGCTGCTTTTGTTCTTGGAGGAGCCTCTTGGAAGCCAGATCCACACCATCAAAGATCCATATATTGGAGGCAACTGCCAGAGACCCAGGGTAAAGGCTCAGTCCCGCCACTTACTCACTGGAATACTCCAGGTGAGCTGCCTGCCTGAGTCTCCTCATCCTCCAGGGTCGTGGTGAGACATTGAAAAGACAAGGCAATAGGAGGCTTTGCAACCTGCACAGTAAAGAACAGATGTGAGGTGGGATTAACGATCTCTACCGACAGGTCAATGGGGAGCCTTCCCTGCAGTCTTGCTGCCAGCGCTCTGCTGCAGGAGCACCAAGGGAAGTCCTTTCCTGAGCAGCGGAGGCCATGGTAAGCAGCTGGCTTCCGGCAAAGTCTACCTTGCATTTGGGCCTTCCCAAGCTCCTTGTCTACCTGGCTGACATCCATAAGAGTCTGCGTGTAGATTGATTCACCTGCTGAGATGCCAATATCTGATGGCTCATCAGACAGCTCACCTGTGTCATCCTGGAAACTGCCTGCATCTTATAGACCTTGTTAGCTTCCTCCTAATTCACTCATTCCTTCAACAATGACCGGGTGTCCACTCCTGCTTGAGTCAGCTGGAGTGCAGCAAGAATACAGCAGAACAGTTTCTGGTCTTTGTGGACCTTATATTCAAGGGATAGTAGGCGGAGACTGGCCACCCATTTCAGGACTTACTGAGAGAAGATGGGGACAGAATTCTATCTCCAGAGAATATCTGGGGCAAACATGGTAAACTCCCACTCTTACCAAGGCTGGGCAAGGAGAGGCAGTGGATGTAGCAGGTCAGATGGTATGCTAAAGGGAGTGGTGAGGACTGCGGTGCTCTGAGACCAATTTCTGTCTATAGGAGGTGGCTATTGCTTAACTCCAGCCAATGGGGATGTAGGCCCACTGGTCCTATCTAGAGAATTTGGAAATCCTGATTTTTTTTTCTGGAAATTTTCTGATTTTTAAATAGTAGCAATTAATTCAAAAAAGTTTTAACATGCCGTTAAATGAAACCCATCCACTCACCAGACCTGGACCACAGCTTGGCAGTCAGTAACATCCTGTTCAGAGAATCACTGTGCACCACTGATGGTTGACTGGATCCTTTGCTTGTGTACAGCACTCTACAGTGTGTACAACACTTTCCCAGAGAAGATCTCATTTTGTGCTCATAACAGCCTGGGGAGGAACACTGTCACCAGGTGTCTCCTCAATGAACGTGATCTGAGACCAGCCTTGCACCAGCCATTATACTACGCAAGGGCATATTTGGCAAATGACACACGAGAGAAGTTGAGCAACTCGAATGTGCTGTGACCAGCAGGGAATTCTTTTCAGTATTGAAAAGGGTTTCTCTCTTATCTCTGCAATACCCAAATGTAAATCCCGTAGCTTCTGCTGAGATCCAGAAGCCCAGAGATTGACTCCCTGGGTTCACTCCTAGCTCTAGCATTCTGTCATGAGCATGCAAAGTGGCAGTGATAATAGCAACAGGACCTATGCCATAGGGCAACTATGAGGATACACCACAACAATGCATTTAAATCTTCCTTCCCAGTCAGTACTCAGTGAGTATTGCCATTATTGCGGGGGATTTTACATGTTAGGAAATGGTGTTAATTGAAAATTTTAATGATATGAGCCAATGCCTATTATGCAATGTTAAAATTTTAAAAAGCAGGCACCAGACAGGCTAACTGTATTTTTGTATTCACAGGCCAAATGCTGGAAAGAAGTAGAAAAGGAGATGCATAAAAACAGGAGAAATTTGAGGCACTAGGATTATGGGTAATTTTAATTTTCTACCTTATCATTTTCTGAATTTTCTAAAGTCAGTATTTGTTGATTTAAAATCAGTGCAAGATAATTTTTTTTAAAATTAGGTTCCTAGTCTTCCAGAAAAAAAAATTCAGCTTTGCCATTTCCCTCCCTACCCTACCATCTGCTTTCCAGAGAACCCCCTACCCTCAGAAATCCCACTCGGTCTTGAATTTCCAAAGCCATCTGAAGGGTAGTTTCCTGGGCACCATTCCCTCTGGAATCCCTGAGGAGAGGGGTCCCATGACATTCTGACCCAGTCCCCAAACCAGAACATACACAATCCAGTCCCAAACCCAGTCACCCTTGCGTGCCTGTAGGTCCCACCAGGGCAGGGGTCTGTCAGAAGAAGTTATCCCACCCCACCCTCCACAAGCCAGAAAACAGAGGAACCCACCACAGACTCATCCTTCCCGCTGCCCAGGACAGAGGCACCAGAATTGGCCTGTTCACCTTAATGTGTCAGAAAGTCCTGAGATTATTTGGGGGGATAGACTGAGTACTATACAGTTTGATGATTTATTTCCTACTTTTACAAAGCTCCTAGGAGTGCCAAAAAAAAAAAGAGAGAAGACGAGAAAACCAGAAGCAACCTGTGTCTCTTTCCACGTTCATGTGGATCAATGAATGAATGAATGGATAAATAAGTGATGTAGGCTGCTGTGGAATCTTGGCCTTTACTGTGAAATCATGAGCTCCTGAGTGAATTCATTTCCTCTAAATCACATACCTGTTGGGTGGGGAAAGAGAAATAAATCCATAGTCTGAATGTGCTTCTTTTAAAAATATGGATGATGTGCAGATTGTACAGATAGACAAATATAGATTTTAAGAGTATACAGTTCTGATCTAAAATTACATTTAATCATTGTTACATTTTAGACTGTAGGAAATAGCAGGACAGAAGTGTGACTTTCAAATTAGCATTTGAAAGTGTCTGTGAGGTAGGTGAGGGTTTTCACAAACTGTGTTTTTTACTTTTTCTTTTTTTTTTCTGAGCCTTGAACTGCATGCCAAAAGCCATGGGGCTTTGAGCATAAAATTGTATGACATTTATTTGCAATCACAAAATTAGGTTGATCAATTATTCTTCAAAGTCATTGGTTAGACTTTGAATACAAATTTTCCACCCACTTGCCCCCAAATTTATTTTTTTTAAAGGGCAGGCAAATTTTGAGCTCCCCTCCTCGTCTTGACCTATCACTGGCAATGAGGCCCAAGAAGAAATGCAAAATATAAAGGACGAGTCATTCACCTCATTATAGGACACCATCAGTGGTGCTTCCTTAGCCTCTTAATTCATTTCTTCTAGTTTTTCTTGTCACATCCACTTGCTTTATAGCTTACTAACTTGCAAGTTATAGTTGTAATATATGGTCAAAATTGAGTGGTAGCAAATCAAAGAATATTTCCATTGATTACCCTAAATTGTCTAATCTCCTGTATGTTTTTAGAACTTGATTGGGTGGTATTTACTGATTGCCTTCATCTAATTTAAAAATCAATCAATAGCAACAATGAGTGCTGGGGGATAAATTGAGTCTAATGCAGCCTAACCACGGCAAATATCCATCAGCCGGCTACTCACAATCACATCTGCGGGCGGTTTTAATACATAAACCAGAACGGCCTGGAGCTGGGCATCCCTGGCAGATGCGCTGAAAATTTCCGCTGGCATCTCATGCTTCTCGCGTTTGTCTATTTAGGGTGATCACCCTCTGCTAAAACGAACATATTTCACTACAATAAAGCTGTAGCAAGGGAGATTAAAAACGAGATCTGATTGCATTTCAAGGCTTGCTAGTCCTTCTTGTTCCCTCACACCCTCTGAGGATATTAATGGGAATTAACATAACTCCAGCCTTTTCTTGTTAACTACGCTATCCCAGAGAGAAACATTCATGTGCCCTTGCGTTAATTTATCCCTTCGACACTCAGGCACATCTGTTTTTATTTTCATCCAGTGCTTTCTGGGCATTTTCTATGGGACAGTCACAGTGCAGGGCATTTTCATCTGTTACAACATTTAGTACTTACACATAACCACGGGAGGGTGTGAGCTCCATAGTATAGACAAGCAACTGAGGCTTCAGTGAGTTCAGTAGCTAGCTCCAGATCATGAGGCTAGGTAAGTGGGAAACCTGGGTCTTTGGGCTGTGCACATAACCATGTCCTAAATGCAGGACATCTGGAGAATGAAAAGAGGACCAAGTCCAAGTCCTCTGAGAAACTTACATCTGATTGGTAGTCAAGCCTGTACATAATTTACAATAGGACAAAGTGGGATGAACTTGTGCTGCAATTGTCATGCAAGTCACCAGTCATGGAGCAATAAGGGGGCAGAAAGAATAATTTGTAACTCAGGGACTGAGGAATTGGAAATATCATATTATGGCTTTTTGGACTGTCTAGAGATGGTTGGGCCCCAGTAAAAAAAAAAAAAAAAAAGAAAAAGAAAGAAATTCAGGCTCTCCAGCAAGGGCAGATGAAGCATAATCTTTCCATGTGTTTATTTGTGTTGATGTGCAATGTGGTTTAGTCCCCTTTGACCCCTAGGTCTGAGAATTTGTTCTGGTTTGCCCTGCCACACTCATCCACCCCTGGGAAAACCTGGGAGGTCTGTGCGCTCGACCTGCTCTTTATAATGGTGAACACCTTTAACCTCAGGACTCTAGGGGGAAGCCCTCTTATGTTACAATAAACTTTAGAGCGGTTTTAAAGACAGGAATTTAGGAAGACTCTCACTTGCCTATTCCTTAATTGAGAAATGCCACTTGGCATCACTGGAAGGCTTTATACATAAGTAAAGGCAAAGACATCAAAATGCTCAATTTTACCCTAAGTAAAAGTTTACCCATACTTGGAGGGAATTCCAGGTTATCCCCATCTGCCTCAGAATCAGAGTCAAACCAATTTCCCAAGAAAATGACAGTCCTTGAGAACTAGGGCAGCACTGGGCAGAATCTGCATGGGAATAGACCTGCCGCTCCATGAGCGCCAATTCCCAGACCTATAAAGCTGCTCAAGCCAGCTGGTGAACATCAGCTTATCAGACCCAAGAAAATGGCTTCATATGCATCGACATAAGATACCAAATGGGACAGCCCCACAAGCCAAGAGCTGTCATGTGTTGTAGTTCAAAGGGAATCAATGACTTTGCAAGTGAAAAGCTGACCTAACATAAAGAATGATTCATGGATCTTGGAATTGGTAGCAACTTCCACAGGCTTCCACCCTATTCCGTTAGATTGTTAGAGATCTCAGAACATCACACAACCTTTTCTTCTTCAAAAATATGGCTAGACCCTTATCACTGGGCTGTAAACCTCAGCAGAGCCATGGTTCCCACCTTGTTCCCTTTTGTATAAATAAAAATTTCAATATGTCTTTTGGAATGAGTGAATTACCTAACATTTTCCCACCACCAGGCTCCGTTTTATAGACCTAGTAATGATTGGTCAGGCTTTTCCTGGTACCTTCAGTGGCAGGGATCGGGTACTTGAAATTCACTTTTTCCTTTACACTTTCCTGGTACTGTCTGTTCTTTCCCTGTTAAGTCCCCTTGGCTGAGACTGCTGGTTGTCCCTAACATAGTGTCTCCTTCTTCTTCTGTAATAAGAAAAACCTTATATTTTAGCTGGGCATGGAATGAAGTCTACATTTACCAGCCTCCCTTTCAGGTAAGTGTGACCAGGTGAGTAAATTTAGTTTACAATACAGGGGTGAAATTTTGCAGCTGACTCTGAAATCTTCTTTTAAAAAGAGTTGGCTTGTCACATAAAAACATGCATATGTTAACAGCAGCTTCATTCATAATGATCAGAAACTAGAAACAACGAAGATGTTCTTATGATGTGATGAGAATGACACTTTATCTCTGCTGTCTTCCTTGCAAAATCTGTAACTCCAGTCTAAGCATGAGAAAAATAGCAGAAATTTCCAACTGAGGCACATTTTGTGAAATACCTGATCAATACTCCTTAAAACTGTCAAGGTCATCAAAAACATGGGAAGTCTGCAAAGTGGTCACAGTCAAGAGGAGACTAAGAAGACATGATAACTAATTGCAAATTCGTATCCTGAATGAGATTCTGGCACAGAAAAAGGGCATTAGGTAAAAACTAAGGCTATTTAGTGAAGGATGGAGTTTAGTTAGTAACAGTGTATCAATCCTAGTTTATTAATTTTGAGAAATGTATCACATGAACATAAGATGTTAATACTAGGGGAACTGGATTGTGGATGCTATGAGAACTCTCTGTACTATCTTCACAACTTTTTTATAAATAAAAATTTCATAACTAAAAAAAGAGTTGGTCTGTACTCTGTCCCAATATCTCTTGTTCATTCCCTTGTGTCACTTCCTGGAACATTGGATCTGTTGGCTGCCATCTTGGGACGTGCAGACAATGTAGCCCCCACGACCCCAAGGATGGTGGAGCAGTGAGTGGGAAGGAAACTGGGTCCCTGAGGACTTGTGCAGCTGAGCAGCCACGCCAGGCCCGGATGGCTGATTTCCCGGCTTTTATGTGAAAGAGAGATAAAGTCTGATCTTGTTGAAGTGTTGTTATTTTAGGTCTCTGTTTCTCACAGCCAAATCCAATCCTCATGGACACTGTCCTTTGCTTGTTTTTCTTTGGGACACAGGTCCCTTCGGTGGAGACACAGACTGTTCTGTGGGGGTGGGTGGCTCAGGGCCTCTCCCACTTGACATTCTCCACTGGAGAGGTTATCAAGGTCCTTCTGCATGATGCACAGCGTGAAGACCACCACCCTGTGCCATTGATGTTATAACTATTTGGTTTTATGGGAGTCAATGGACTATAGTGTCTTAGAGAATCTGAGAGATGGTGTGTCCTACCTGGGGAAACAGAGGCCTCAAAAGAAGAACAGACCCAGCATTTGAGAGCTGGGACTAGAAGCCCGTTGCCATGCCTCCTGACATCATCATCTTTTTATTGTGCCAGTAGTTTCTAGGTTGGTTCCAGAGAGCCCCAAAGGCTCCAGAGACACGAAGTGGTGGAAAAGGGGCGTGACCAGGGATGTGTGGCCAGTTGGTCAAAGCCCAGGTTCTCAGCCTTCACATAAGGCACAGCAGCTGATTTTATCTATGTCACATATCAGACTTCTGCGAGGGGTCTGATGATAAAAGTAAAAATAATATGTAAATAACAATGTGTAAAACTCACTGCTGTTGTTATGTTGATGCTCAATGTTTATTGAGCATCAACTATGCCACCAGCACTTCTACCTGCAATATTTCATCAAATTCTCATCATGAATATGCAGCCTTATTTTACACTTTGAGAAACTGAAGTTCTAAGGGGTAAAGTGACTCACCAGCTGCAACACCCCAATTTGCCTGATCCAAAGCCTGTCCCAATCACTAAATCACACTGTTGTGAGAAGTTAGGAGACCTGGGACCCTACCAGTAGCTGGTTTGCCATGTGGCCCCATGCAGGATCCTTCCCTTCAGTGCCCTTCAGAGTCTGTTAGCACCTGTTGCCAAAGGGGGTGGCATCTGATGGCGCCTCCATCAATCAGTGACCAGAGGCCCAAGATGGCAGCTTGCAAGGAGCTTAGAGCCTTCCCTGATGTCACCTCTTCTTTCTTGCCTTAGTCACAGTCCCAGCCACCAGCACCCCTGGGTTTCACTCACCCTTCTGTCTTCCTCACAGAAGTCTGACAGAAGGGGTCACCTTCTTGCTCTACTAAAGAATCACCATCAAGTGTGAACACTTCCAGATTGGGGGAGGGCTGTCCATTACCAGGACATCCATCTATCTGTTATCAAGAGGCATACCCATCACTTACATAAACTCACCTCCAAGATGTCAGGGTGGGAGCCATTTTTTAAAAATTGCAATAAGGCCATTACCATCATTAGGCCCACCTGAGAGAGCCTCTCTTGATGATGGAAGAGGTTTCAACTCTGTAGCCTCCTCCACGGCAGGTCATTAGTTAAAAGGGGAGGGTGTGAGGGGGTGTGGGGAGGGGCGCTGGAGCTGCAGGCCAGGTCCGGACCACAGGGCTCCCTTTGGAGAGAGGAGCTGGAGATAAATGATTCGAGTCTGAATTCCATATACACCGGAGATTGCTTATCGATCCACATCAGAATATGCGGGCTGGCCCCGGGGACTGGCTATTTTCCCAGGGAGTTAATAACGTGGCGGCCGAGCTGTCTTGTCCAATTCACTGAAGCCAGGCCTCTAATCAGCACCGAGTTTCTTATTCTGAGAATTCTTGCCACTTGTGAGTGCTGCCTCCCTTCCACTCTGCTGGCCCCTGTCAGTGATTGAAATGACAGCCCGTGGATGGGGAGGCTAATCAAATTGTTTATTATCGACCTAAATCAATATGTATAGATTGTCGAAACATCACTGTCACACTGCCAAAAAGTCATACTAATAATTCCCTGCCTGCAGATGTAATCCAGCAGCGATTTCTCCGACTTGAATTACATTTGAATTTAGGGGAGTGAAAACAATTATAATGGGAAGTGGGATGAGGGGGGCGCGGATGGAGTCGTGTGCTAGGCAGCATGTTTATAGGACTCGGTAGAACTGCAGTAGGTATTAATGATGAAATGTCACTTTGGCCTGCTTAAATATGAGTCCTCAGGTGGGGAGAGAGTCAAAGAAAATCTGCAAGAGGAAAGAAAGAGAGATCTAAGGGAAGTCTTCGGGGCGGGGCAAGGGCTGTGCTGTGCAGGGAAGGGTGGAGGGGCTGGGCTCAGGGCAGTTGAGATGTGGGCAGCCTGGGCCCCAGCTCTGAACTATCTATGGGGAAGAGATGCATATATATAAATGGACTATCTACTGGGGATACACAGCCATGCAGGCAACAGTAGCTGCATGAACACACTCTCCTTTTCCCTCCAGATTCAGTAAACTGGCATGGCTTTGCTCCCTCCCAGAGGGGAGAATTCAAGGGACTAAAAACTATGCTAATTGAGCACCCTGAATGTGTGTGCTCTTTAGAAACAGGCCGCTGCTAGCCAATACGCGTCTTGTTAAGAATTAGGCCAGTCTCTGCGGCTCCTGCCTATAATCCCAGTGCTTTGGGAGGCCAAGGCAGGAGGATGGTTTGAGATCGAGAGTTTGAGACAAGGCTGGGCAACATGGCGAGACCCTGTCTCTAAAAAATTTAAAAAATTAACTAGACATGGTGATGTGCACTTGTCCTCCCAGCTATGCTGGAGGTTGAGGTGGGAGGATTGCTTGAGGCCAGGAGTTCCAGGCTACAGTGAGCTACGATTATGCCATTGCACTCCAGCCTGAGCAACTGAGCAAGACCCTACCTCTAAAAAAAAAATAAGTAAAAATGAAAAAAAGAATGAGGAAGATGCCCCTCCAGGTGGATGCATTAGAAGGTACCTTTTTTGGGCTGGCATAAGTGCACAGATGCAAGGCCTGATCCCTGAGCTTTGCGGGGAGTTGCAGCCTCCTCACCTGGAGGAGTACATTACACAAATGGAGCACTGCCTCTAGGAGCCTGTCCACACTGGCCCACAGGACATTCCCTGGATGAGCTCCTTTAATTCTCATCGTGACCTCATGTGGGTGATGCTGTTATTATCCTTGATTTCTAGATAGGGAAACCGAGGCACCATAAAGTTAGGTAATTTGTCCACAGTCATGGCTACCAAGTGGCAGAGCTGGGATTTGAACTCTGAGAATTTGCTACCAAATCCTAGTCTCTTAACCAAGACAGTCTGGGTCGGGGCTGGCTGTGGGGAAATTTGTGCAGCAGGCAATGTGGAGGGAGGGTCTACACCAGTTGGCTGTTGCTCTTGACAGCATGCTCTCCCCTTTCTCACCTCCTCAACCTGCTCTCCACCCAGGAAGGTGCTGAGACGCTCACTAGACATTTAGCTATGGCTTTAGGCTAACTGTTATTAAACATCCCATTTTCCTCTCTGTAAGATGGTAGTAATTGTCCTGAAGGCTGCCTCCCAGGCCTGTCAGGAGAGCTGAAGGAGATGAGATGAAATGCTATGCTTTGCAATCCCCAGAAACTGCAGGACAGAAGAAGGCTGCTGTGTGCTGCATGCAACCCTTCAAGGAAAAGCAAGTTCCTTCACCTGGAGGTAGGGAGAGGGCCAGCTCCACGGTGATGACCTCACCCACAGCCACACATACCCCCTGCAGGCTCTGCTGCCTTGCTGATCCATTAGAGATTGGGGTGCTCCCCAGAGCTGCCAGTGCCCACACCTGTGTGAGGCGGGTGCTCATGGGCTCTCCAGCCACTCTTTCAGAGTGTGCCACTTGTTTCCCACTGGAACTCATCCCCACTGGCACATATAACATGTCTCTTGTGCTCCAATTCCGTGGCACCTACCCTAACCAGGGCTGTGAGTTGTCACAGCACAGAGAATGCCCCAGGGCCAAATATGGCTGGTCTATTCCATCCACATCATATTCCTTGAATCTGGGCCTGGTGTCCACATGCCATTTTTGCCCTGGGAGCCACCTCCAGTGCAGGCATTAGGTGGAGGCATCGGAATACATTAGGAACAGTACCCTAGTTTGTAAGTGGGAGCGTAGAAGGGGCCTGAGTAGGGAAAGCTCAGCCCCTGGGCTCCTTCCTTACTGTGAGTTGCAAGAATAACATCCTCCTGCCTCCTGCCTTGGCTGCCACTCTCAACTGGAAGGATGGAGCAGAAAGCCAGGAACCCCAGCCTGAAGCTCACTGGCACATTCTGTGCATAGGCTGGGCTGTGCCACATAAAACTTAATGTGGGCTGTCCCCTGCATGGGCAGAGTTTGCACTCAACAGCAGAAAGAAACACAGGCAGACTTTCAGAATTCTTTTGGTACACTGACAAACCTCAGCCATGATACAGCCTCTTCAGGTCTTAAGAAGTGACCTGCTTCTGGTTTTCCCATGCCTGGCTTGAACAGATGCTATTTGCCTAGATGCCATTTGTGTGTTTGTTTTTTTTTTTTCACTGAAACATGGAAAACCACCTCTCGGCTGCCTCACACTCCACTCCAGGCAGTCCAAAGTAACAGAACGGCAATTTCAGACTCCAGAAAGCCCAAGTTCACTTTGCAATTTCCCAGCCTTCCAGGTTCAAGTGGGTTCTAAACTTGGCAAATGCATTTCCCCTGTCCCTAGAGGGAAAAAATAAAAACCACCAGAAAAATACATTACACTGGGCATTATATTTCTGTGACGGAAATAACTCATTTTCATGACACACTATAATAATAGCAAATTATGGTACACAATGAATCTATTCTCATTAAAGTCTGTATGGAGAAAAGCAAAGAATACAAAATGTATACAATTGTTTAAAGGAAAAATGCCATGTAATATAAAAGATACTCTAATCGCTATTTCTAATTACAAAGAAGAGAAAATCACTAAAAAATTTTTACAGCATCTAATTACCAAAAAAAAAGCCAGAACCACAAAATAACTCTCTATAAAATTAATAATGAAGGAGGACTTCAAATGACTGTAGTTTCTCAAAATTGCTCTTCTTCCAATTGAGATATGTACAGGGAATATTTGGCAGAACTGTGTGTGACATTGGCTTTCAAGTGGTTCTTTGTGCGAGGTTAGTTGTGATTACCTCTGTGTGCCAGGGGCCCAGCTAGGTGTCTGCATGCACAGGACCTTGTTTCAGCCTCAGGCGACCCTAGTAGTTAGACTTGGCTATCCTCCTTTATCCTTGGGGAAACTGAGGCTCAGAGAGATTTAGTAACTTACCTAAGTATCCCCACATTGTGGTCAGCCCACCAAAATGCATGATATACCAGTTGTCCTATGATGATCACTACAAAGGCATCTTTTTTGTCGGGTGTGATAATACATTCTATGGTCACCCAACCATAGTTACTCAGCCAAGAAGGCTGGAAGTCAGGGCTTGAATCTGGGACCTTGCCTTAAAGGTCTAGAACTTTTGTACTAGAGATGTGGTCACCGGAGAACTCCCTCTGAACCAGGTGACAATGCAGGAAAGCACCTAATCTTCCCTGAGCAAGTCTTTCTATGTGACCCATCAGCTGGAGGAAGATACCCAGAATGTCCCCTTGTAGCTTTCATAACCAACCCCCAAACTGCAGGATGTGCAGTGGATCAGAAGGGACAAGGCCAGGAGCAGGGAGCTGGTGAGGAGGCCACTAGAATCAGTTGGACACAAGATGGTCATGTGGACAAGGTGAAGCCTGCTGGGAAGAGGACAGTGGAGATGGAGAGCTGTGGATGAACTGGGGTGCATGTAACAGGCAGGAGTCCCATGACTTGGTGACACTTTGGAAGGTGGTATTGTCCCAAAAATTCCTGCTTGGTCATCTGGGTGAGTGGTGGCATAATGTAACAGAGATGTGGAAACAGGAGGAGGAGCAGGCTTGAGTCCGGAAAGCGATGGGTTGAGATTTGGACATGTTGAGTTTGAGGATCCAACTCTCCCTGCAGCTGTCACTTTGATGGCAGCTTGTGCCCAGGCAGACTCGGGAATCACTGCTGTCCACCCCACCACAAACGTGCCCCAGCCTTCTAGGTCACTATCTCGGCAAATGGCCACACAAGTCTACCCAGATACTAAAGTCAAAATAGGTGTCATCCTAACAGTTATTTCTTGTCTTCACAAATGACCTCTGCTCCATTAACAAATTCTCTCAGCTCCTCCTTCACAATGCATGCAGGATGCACCCACCTCCCACTTCCTCCACTGCTCCCTCCTGCTCTAAGCCATGGCCATGGGACACCTGGTTCCTGCAACAGCCTCTAAGTGTCCTGCTGCTCCCATCTGAGCCTTCTAGAGTCTATTCTGCATGTGGCAGGTGCAACGATATTTTTACAACATATATCAGATGTTATGACACTGTTCACAACCTTTCCCTGGTTTCTCATATCACCCAGTTTTATGGGTTTAAATTATGTTCCCCCAAAAGCTATGCTGAAGTCCTAACCCCCAATACCTCAGAATATGATGTAGGGTCATTGTAGCTGTAATTAGTTAAGATGAGGCCAGACTGGAGTAGGGTGGACACTTAATCCCATGATGGGTGTCCTTAGAAGACCTGTACACACAGGGAGAATGCCATGTAATGACAGAGGCAGAGACAGGAGTGAGACAGCTGCAAGCCCAGGATTCACAGTCACCACCAGGAAGAGGAAGGAGGAAATTTACCTAGCACTCCGCAGGGCGCATGGCCCAGTGACAGCTTGACACAGGACTTCCAGCCATAGAAGTGGGAGAGAACAAATTTCTGTTGTTTTAAGCCATCAGTTTGTGGTACTTGCTACAGAAACCCTAGGAAATTAGTATGCCCAGAATAAAAGCCAAAGTCCTCCCCTGGCTCCTAAGACTTCTTGTGAATTTGCCTCTGCCCACCCATCTGCCTGCAGCTCCTCCTACAACCCCCTCCCTCCCTCTTTCCAGATGTACGGCTCCTAGACAGAGCCTGATCCTGTCTGAGGCTTCTGTGCTCCTGCCTGGGTTGGTTGCCCCCAGCTCTCTTCTGGGCCCACACTCCCTTACCTCCTCCAAGTCTCTGATCTAATGGCAGCCTCAGCCAGAGGCCTCTAGCAGCCGCCATGCTAAAGCTGCCTAGGACAGCTCCCAATTCTAACAGCCTTTTGATGAACTTTTCTCTTTCTCATAGCAATGATTATTTTCATAGTCATTATCCCTGCCTGAAATTATATTTTTAAAGTATTAATTGAAATGTGTCACCCCTACTAGAATGTAAGATCTTGAAGAGTGTGGTTTTTACCTGCCAGAACCTGACATACAGGGATGTCAATCTGCCAGATAGTCTGGGCTGTGTGTATTGTCTTATTTAATCCTCACAACGTCTCTGTGATGAAAGTATTAAAACTATCAGTTACGGTGGTTTTATTCCATGTCAGGTGGTGTTCTAAGTGCTTTTGTGTGGCTAGTTCATTTAATCCTCACAACAACCCTATTCCCTACTAACGTCCTCATTTTATAAGTGAGCTGGAACACAGAGAAGTTAAGAAACTCACCCAAGATCACACAGCTACTAGTATGGGGTCAAGTCAGAGTTTGGGTGGAGCCAGCTGGGTTACACCATGCCCTTTACTTTGACCTGATCCTGACTCTGGGAGCATCATGATGTCACAGTAGCACTAAGCTACTAAGTCCTCAGCAGTACCACCTTTCATCCCTCAAAACAACACAAACAAAGCACGCACAGGATTTTCTCTCCCTCTTTTTATTTCCATCTGCATTTGTCCTGCTGGAGATCTCCCTAGACAGGGTTTTACAAAGGACTGGACATTTCTAAAGGAATTCTGATGTCAGAGGTAGGCATTGGGGAATGGAGTCTGATAGCCTCAGCCTGGGTGTGGCTTTGTGGCCACATGGTGACAGAATTGTCCTGACCTGTTCTCTTCCATCCTTTATCAATTTTACCTTCCCCTGCCTTTTCTCCACATCTCCACACTCACATCCTGGGCTGATAGGTCTGGAGCTTGCCTCCGCTGAGATCCCTCTGTTACCAGCAGGAAAGCAGGGACCAAGGGACCATGCATCTTATAGCTAATGCATATGTGTATGTGTAACGCAGTTGAGTATTGTTATTTACCTTATTCCTGCTGAAGAACTGTTATGAAGTTGATGGTTATCATACAATGAAACAAGGCTATCTGGTAGCTTGATTTGGCCGGTAATACAGTTGCTTTGTTTTGCACAAGCACTTAGAACACCGCCTGACATGGAATGAAACCACCGTAACTGATAGTTTTAAGTGCTTTCATCACAGAGATGTTGTGAGGATTATATGAGACAATATGCACATTCCACACTATCTGGTGGATTGCCACCCCTGTTTGTTTACCATTTAGATTGTAAACACCCTGAGAGCAGTGGTGGGGTCTTTCATTTCTACATTGTCCGCCAGACTCCATGTTAAGAGCAAATGCATTTCCCCTCTGATGTGGTAGCCTGGAAACCAGCTCATTGCTTACAGCCTGACAACCAGCTCCTCTGGAAAAACCCCACTCGTCTCAAAGACCTTTGCGTGTTTTTGGAGCCCACTCTCTTACCCCATTCACTGCTCCCTCCAAACCTCCCCACTCTGTGTGCTGACCTGACCTCCCCTCATCAATGTGGGTGTTTCTGCAAGATGATACCACCCATTGCTCACTGCTTAGTGACAAAATATTGTTTTACAGTGATAAGCATCTAGTAAGACAATATTTGGAAAGTTATTATCTCAATGTCTCTGGTTGAGGACATGGAATGATATCACCCAAAACCAGATCTGCTCTGTTTGCAGCCAGCAACTGGGGCAGCTGGGGACGAGATATATGAAGTATCGGGGGGCTTAATCTTCCAGTGATTTGCCATGGATTCATGCCCACATGCCTGATAAGGTCTATTCGGAACCTAAAAGGGAAGCTGTGACCCTTCGCAGGGATCCAGGGAGGAGAGAATTTGAGTGGCAAAGCTTGGGTAATGTGATCCCCAATGACAAATGAATTTCTTCAGAAAGCTGTTAATGTTTGTATGGCCTGCTGTTGGACTGGAGAAGATATTTCTTTTAGTGACCAGGGCCTTGTTTATTTTGCCCACATTCAACAAGTTCTCTGGATTCAGAGTCCAGAGAAGATCCAGAGACCTTGGGGGTCTCAGATCTTCCCTTGTCACTTCACCTCCAAGCAAGAGCAATCTGCCATCATTCATCACCTGTCTCACAGTGCTGACTGATATCTGGCCTTGTCTAAATCACACATATCACAGACTCAGCACAGGGCTCCTCACACCCAGCACTATTGATATCTGGGATGAATAGTTCTTTATTGGGCGAGTGGGGAAGGAGGGGCTGTCCAATGTATTGCAGGAGAATTAAGCAGCATCCCTGGCCTCTACTCACTAGATGCCAGCACAGCCTTCTTCTAGTTGTGGCAACCAAAATATGTTTCCAGATATTTCCAAATATCCCTTGGGGATGGGTGGAGTGGGCAACATCATTCCCAGTTGAGAATCATTGCTGTAGAGTGACAAAGCATCCTCACTCCCACCATCCCATCTGAACAGTGCGAACATTCACTCAGAGAGCTTAAATAAGGACCATTTTCCTTTTTTAAACAGCATGTCCTGAAGTTCAGACAGATTGGGTGAGCATACTAGGCCAAACAGCAGTTGAGTAGAGGAGCTGAATGCAGAAGCCTAGCCACAGCTACTTTTGGTACGACTCTAACTCCTCTTTCAGTAATGGGCCTCTGCTGGAGTTTGAGTGCTTCCCACTAAACTCATGTTGAAATTTGTCACTGTGGTGGTATTGGGAGGTGGAGCCTTTATAAGGTTTATCTCCATGCTCACAAATGGACTAACACCACTATTGTGGGAGTGAGTTTGCTTGTCTCACCCTCTATTTTGTCCTTGTGCCTTCGGCCATGGGATGATGCAGCAAGAAGGTTCTCACCAGGTGCCGTTACCTTGATCTTAGACTTCCTAGCCTCCAGAACTGTGAGGAAATACATTTCTGTTCTTTATGAGTTGCCTAGCCTGTGTATTTTCATAACAAAAGCCCTAAAAGGGCTAGGACAGCCTCCCTCACTGTCTCACCAATGCATCTTCAGCTTATCTGCTCTCATGCCCCATATTCTCACAGATGCCAAAAATTCCACCTGAAAAGTGTCACTGTTTTGATGCAAGAGCCATCATGAAGCCCTAAGTAGGAAGTGAGGGGCAAATCTAACCCAGGGCACTTTCTGGAGGCTTCCTGCCTGCTTCAGTCAATGAGGATTCCTAAGCTGATTCTTCCAGAGCCTAACCTTTACCCTCCCCTTTTCTCTGAATGAGGGATCTAAATCCTGGAGAGGGGAAAAGACCACAAGGTACCTGGAATCCTAAGGGCACAGCATGATCCATAAAGAAATGGAACAGAAAATAAAATAGGTGCATTCTACTCTTAGATACATTTGTTATAACCCAGAATGTTTCTGTAACTTGTACTGCCCAGGTCCTCCCAGCTGAGGTCACCTCCTCAGCCATTGCCCATGTTCTGCTTCCTCCTGATGATGCAGGACCCAGCCCCCTGCAAAGATCCACTACCTGAGGTGTTTCTAGAAGGTTGATGGGGGTGTGTCATTCATGCTCATGAATCAGTGGGCCCATGTGCCCACCTGACACCACTAACCTGTCTACTGCTACCATTTCAGAGTCCTGGCTCATCCCAGGGACCATGGAGAAGAATATGTGTTATCTTAGAAGAATCTGTGAATTTATAGATTAAACATCTGTCTTATTGAGATATTCATGCATGTTTCAAGGAGTGGTTTTCAAACTGAGTTCAGAGAAACCCTCAAAGTTCCCAGATGTGCTTCAGTGGTTACCAATTGGGCTCCAAGTGTAGAGAAGATGGGAATGAATAAGCTCTGAGTCTCTGCTCCCTGTGCACCCAGAGCTATGCTTTTTATACACAGTACATCCTAGGGAGGTCACAGAGTGTTTCCCTTGAAGACAGGTTTCTGCTGTTTCTAGAAAGTGGGAAGGCTACTGTCTTAAATGATAATGTCTAATTAGTCAATCAAATAAGATTAACATTTAAATTAAAAGAAAAATGGTGAGATCTAAGAAATTATAAAAAGTATAAGAAAAAACTAGGCGGCCATCAGAAGTAAATAGAGTCTAGTGGATGAGAAGGGGCACACATAGGCTCTTGGGATGCTATCATCTTTTATTTCTTGAGCTGAGCAGTGGTCACACAAGTGTGGTCATTTTGTGATAATTCATTGGGCTATGTCAGGGATTAGTGTCTTCCTTGCTGTGGGCTAGTATAACAGCATACCATAGACTGGCTGGCTTAAACAACAAACATGGACTTCTCAGCATTCTAGAGGCTACAAGTTCAAGATTAAGGTATGGCAGATTGGGTGTCTGGTGAGGCCTCTTCCTGGTTTATAAACAGTCACTGTTATGTCTGTAAACCCCCATAGCTCATATGTCGAAATCTATGATGCATGTATACCCCATAAATTTATAGGTGGAAATCAAATCCTCAACATGATAATGTTAAGAGGTGGGCCTTTCAGAGAGGATTAAGTCATGAGGGATCTACCCTCATGGATGGGATCATGAGGCCTGAGGGAACTTATTTGCCTTTTGCCATATGAGGACATGATGGGATCATAAGACCTGAGGGAGCTTATTTGCACTTTCTGCAAATAGGGACATATAGAGGGCATCATCTATGAGGATCAAGCCCTCATCAGACACCTAATATGCTTGATCTGGGACTTCCCAGCCTTCATAACATTGAACAATAAATTTCTGTTGTTTATCAATTACCCAGTCTAAGGTAAATTGTTACAGCAGCCCAAATGGATTTCGACAGCCACCTTGGACAACCCTCAGATGGCTGAGAGAGAACGCCTGTCTCTTCCTGTTTATTTATTTATTTGTTTATTTTGAGACAGAGTCTCACTCTGTCATCCAGACTGGAGTGTGGTGGCATGATCTCAGCTGACTGCAACCTCTGCCTCCCTGGTTGAAGCGATTCTCCTGCCTCAGCCTCCCAAGTAGCTGGGATTAGACCACACCGAGCTAATTTTCATGTTTTTAGCAGAGATGGGGTTGCACCATGTTGACCTGGCTGGTCTCAAACTCCTGATCTCAGGTGATCTGCCTGCCTCGGCCTCCCAGAGTGCTGAGATTACAGGCATGAGCCACCGCGCCTGGCCTTTTTCTCCTTTTATAAGGATATTAATCCTATCATAAGTTTCTCACCCTCAAGGGCAAATCTAACCTTATTTATCTCCCAAAGGAGGTATCTCCCAAAGGAGGTCAACTGTGGCCAGCTGCCTGTTCTTGCAAATAAAGTGTTATTGAAACACAGCCATGGTTATTCATTACATATGGCATATCATTGCTTTCATGCTAGGAAGGCAGAGTCGAGGAGTTGCAAAAGAGATTGTACAGCCTGCAATGTAGGAAATATTTTCTACCTGGCTCTTTCCAGAAAGAAAGTCAACCGCTGGGTTATATACGTGTGATACCTGCCCATTTCTATATGTATAATATACTTCAATTTAAAAATAAAATTAAGGCCTGCATGGTGGCTCATGTTTGAGAGGACAAGGCAGGAGGATTGCTTGAGCCCAGGAGTTTGAGATCACCCTAAACAACAAAGTGAAACCCTGTTTCAACAAAAAGTACAAAAAAGTTAGATTGCCATGGTGGTGTGCACCTATGGTCCCAGCTACTCAGGCGGCTGAGGTGGGAGAATTGCTTGAGTTGGGGAGGTAAGGCTGCAGTAAGCCACAACTATGCCACTGCACTCCAGCCTGGGTGATAGAGTTAGACCTTGTTTCAAAAGGTAAAATAAAATAGACAAAATATCTTTCATCAAATAAAAATAGAAATGGAGTCTCATTTTACAGGTAAAAAAAAAAAACAACCTATAAAAGATCTAGAAAAGAGGCAAACTCGTTTGCCTAAGGCCATGGCAAAATTGTTAAACCATCTAGCACTTTCTCCAAAGCTGCATACTAGCAACATCTCATAGCTATTGAGCACCTACACCTGGGAGACCCTAGGGATGCCAGCAGGCTCCCATGGGCTGGTGGAGACCTAGGGTTGAGTCCTTCTCCTCTGCTGTTAAGAGTTGTAATGGGAAACCTCTGGCAGAAAGGGTTGGAAGTGGGGGGTGGGGGCACTAAAGGACACTCCTCACTATGGACAAGGGCTATAGCCTGTGACAATTCAACCCCAGAAGTTAGGACCTCTGGGAAGCTGCCAAGGTAAAGCTGACCGGGTCAGCCCTTGGGAATGGACAACATTCTGCTCACAAACACAGGGCCACTGGGAAAGGGTCATGCTTGGTGCATGTTTGCGCTTTGTTAAGGAAAGTTGGAGACTGATAAGTTTTTCCAGTGGCTGGTACAAGCTAGCCTAGCATGGAGTGGAGATCTGTGGCATGTGACTTGCTCTTTGGGAAGAGGAAGCTCACATTGTGTGCCAGGACTAGGCTGGGAGCTTCGTGTTGTGCCCTTCCTCCCTCAGCCCCTTGGTTGGTATATGGGAGCACAGCCATCCTCTTCTTGTCCATTTTACAGTGAGAAAATTGAGATTCAGGGAGGACAAACACTTCCCTAACAGTGCAGCTGAATTGGAAGCCTGCCATTAAGCTAGGAGAGTGAAGTGTGCTGAGATCCTGCATTCCTATGAAGAAAATAAAAATTGTGTGTATTAGCTGTTCTCCAAGTATTTGGACCCTGCAGGGTGTGGCTTTGTTGTAAAGTCTGGAAGAAGATGGCAGCTCCTTCTGTCCCAGTTCCTAAGCCTCCATCAACTGTGCTTCCAATTTCTCACCCAATGGAAACCAAAGAAGTTCTTCTTTAGGGTTCTCTCAACATGCTCAAATTCTTCCAAAGAGCAGTGAGAAGACTCGATTTGGATGTGGATTCCTTCCTGGAGTGCTCTAGATCGAGAGAGGAAATAATAAAATACTGAAATAGTGAATTGGGCATATGGATCCTCTGTATCCACTGCACTAGATGCAGGTGACGGAAGACAGAGAGAGCTAAATGTGCTGTCTGTAAAATATTAGGAAAGAGGAACACAAGAGAAAGCAGGGTCATTTTCAGAAGATACAGACTTCCTTGGGCTTAATGAAAAAAACATATTAATTAACAGAAATCTAAGGCACACACACACACACACACACACACACAGTCCCATCTGGCAATAATCACTTGCCTAGCTAGCATAGGCTTATATCGTTGCCATCGGGCCATGGAAGGTGATGATTCTCACTGCCCGATGCAGAGCTGCCTCTCTATCACACTTTGAAATCCTAGGGCAGGCTGAGGAGCGAATGGTGGGCAACCTGAGAATCTCCCAGGCTCAGAAACAGGGGCAGAGGGCTTATCTGCAGAAATGGCAGGACGCTGGGACAGAAGCAACCTATGCTTTCAAGTAGTGAGGAAAGAGACTGATTTCCATTTACAGCAATGTTACAGAGTTGCTGACCCCAATAAATGAATTTAAAGTTTTATTTATTCAGAATAAGCCTCTTTAAAGAAAAATAACTCAATAGTATCATACAGGAGCCACGTGAATATAAAGCAAATTGTGAGGACGATACACAAAGAAAAATGGTGGAAGTTTGGGATTCACATTTGCATGTTAGAGTGGACAGAACGGCCAGGAAGATGAAAGGATCTAGGAATTTGCAAAATGGTGTGTGATGCAACAGAATTTCTGACTCCTTCAAGTGGTTTCCTGGGCAATGAAGTTCAACCAGTGCCCAGCAAATTGCCTTTTTACATAAAAGACCCCAGAGAACGAGTGAGACCTCGGAAGCTTTGCAGTGAGTTAGAAACTGCAAACTTGATAGGTCTCTGGTTTCCCATCCCGCAACTCCCACACCCTTTTTCTTTTCTGAATTGTGTGGCTTCTTCCTGGCCAAAAAAAAAAAAAAAAAAAAAAAAGAAGAAGAAGAAGAAAGAAAGAAAGAAAATGAAAGAAAAGAATATTTGTGTGTAGTTGCATATTTTTCTGGAAACATGTTCTGAACTGTATCATAACTTCCAGTAATAACCCATTCCTGTGGTTCAGAGATCTTTTATCAACCTATTTTAAGCATTTGATTATCGCTTGACTAATAATAATAGGGACTCGTTTCATCAAAGAACAGGCTGGAAGATCTAGTGCAAATCGTACCGTATAATTGCTCTGTGACTGCCATTGATAATTCCTAGTTATTGGAGTAAAGGAGCATCTCAGGTGCAAGAAGCTAGTTTTTCATATAATAATAACTAGGCTGTGAGACAGCAAGCAGAGAAACCCACCCAAAGAGCAAACTTAATCAGAAAGGAAAGGCAAAAGAAAGAAAAAGAGAGGGGAAAATCATGAAAACACCTGTTGGGCTCCTTCAAGAGAAGTTCAGCCAGAATCTAGGAGGAGCCTTTGACTAGCTGGGTGTTCAGTCCGCCGCCAGTGGCCCTGGTGGCAGGTGACAGGTAACTGCAGGGTGAGTAATCCTTTGAGACAGGCAGTGAGCAGTGGGCCTGGGGTCTGCTTTGATGAAACTCTAGAGAATTTCAGTATTCCTCCAGCTTACCCAAAGTGCATGCGTACACACACACACACACACACACACACACACACATATATGCACCCAGACCTAGAAGGTCTGAGGGAGCTTTCTACCTTCTGGTGACCAAGGAGCCTGTAGGAAAACTCCCTAAGTGGAAACATCCTTTCCTTCCCGGTCACTGCACTATATCCCTTCTGAAGGACTCATCATTTCTGAATACCCAGGTGATGAAGGGGGCACGGGGCAACGGTGTCAATGCCTACATGGTGTGACTTTGGGATGGCCTGGATTCTACCCAGGAGCAAAATTCTCTCTTCTCTGCCTAGTTCTGGAGTTTGAAATTCTGAACGTTTTGGGCGAGGTGTGGATATTTCTGTGGCCAGAGATTGGTGTTTTTGGTTGTTGCATACTAATAGATGAGAAAATTCCTATTTCATGTTTATTCTTGTGTCTAGTAAAAATAAATCAAGAAAACAAGAAATAGATGCTAGCACTTAAATTGTGCCGAAAATATGCCCACAGTGTGTTATAAGTTCTTAACATATATTAATTCATTTAACTCAACATCCGTGAGCTAAGAACTATCATTATGCTGATCTTACAGACGGGAAAGCAGAGGTCAGGAGAGATCAGGCAAAGTGCCTTTGCCCGACAGGAGGCTGAGAATGATTCAGGGTTGGCGGTTGGGCCTCAGCATCTATAGGCTTGCCCTGGCACAGTGCTGCTTGGTTCATCCTTGGTTTTAGAAGTAAACATCACATCTCCTCAGTTTCTCTTTCTGGACAAAATATTCTGGGACCAGTGCCGGAGGTGGGAGGGTTCGATGTGGAAGCATTGTTTTGGCATGTTGACCCTGTAGGTAGAAGGCTGCTATGCATAGTCATCTTTTGGGCTGGCACAGCACTTTACAGTGTACATTGCCCGTCCTCTCATGTCCATGACTTTATTTTTTTATTTTTTATTTTTTGGTTACATTTTTATTTTAATTTGAAGTGTTTCTTATCCTGGCTCAGCTGTGCCCAGCAAGGATCCCCAAGAAATGTACTACCTGTCTTCCTTAGTTTCTCTTTATTATCAAATTGTGTATGTCAGGAAACTTCTGCAAGCCATTTTTTTTTTTTTTTAAGAAAGAGTTTCTCATCACCCACGCTGGAGTGCAATGGCACAATCTCATCTCACTGCAACCTCCGCCTCCCAGGTTAGAGATTCTCCTATCTCAGCTTCCCGAGTAACTGGGATTACAGGCACACACCACCATGCTTGGCTAATTTTCATATTTTTAGTAGAAACAAGGTTTCACTATCTTGGCCAGGTTGGTCTCGAACTCCTGACCTCAGGCAATCCACCTGCCTCAACCTCCCAAAGTGCTGGGATTACAGGTGTGATAAGCTGTGCCCGGCCAGACATAAGCTTTTTAAAGAGGAACCAGGCTGTATGTTTCAAAACCAGGGCAACCAATAGGCACTTCCAACCCACTTATTAGGGGTGGGACCTTGGCTGTCCCATACCTTGTCTGGGCCTCGGTTTGTTCTGTAAAATGGAAGAACTCACATACCCAATTTATTTTCTCCTCATCCTTCAGGACTCAGCCTGAAGGTGCTCCAGGCTGGTTTGGGCCCCCATGGACTCCCATAACCCCCTTTGCTTCCCCCGGAGAACCTAGCTGTCCCTCATGTCATTTTCACTGTCATTGTCGGATGCCTTCCCCACTGGAGTGCCTGTTCCTGGAAAGTGTGGCTCATTTTTGAACTTGGACAAAGTTTTATTCATCTTTGGAGAAACAACTATGAGATGATGGTCATTTTTCCTTTGAGATTTAATTACAATTGATTGAATTCTTCATTCGTTCATTGATGAGAAATCTAGCCTAACCCCCAGTATCCTGAAGGATTCTTCTGTCTCACCTATTCCTCTCTTATATCCAAATTCTTGCTTCTGAATTCTTGCTTTCTGCTCTCTGTTTTGCTCCTCACTCACTAGCTGAAGGTTAGCCAAGATTTAGCAAAAATAAATACAGGAAAAATGGTTAAATTTGAATTTCAGATAAATAATGAATTTTTTTTAGCATAAGTATGTCCCATGCAATATTGGGGACAGCCTTATGTTAAAAAATTATTGACTGTTTGTCTGAGGTTTCTATTTACCTGAAAACTCTATATGTTACCTGGTATCCCTCTGCCAGTCCATCTCCACATGATATCATCTCTCTAGGAATGGTTCTGAAATTCTCATTCCTCAAAGGACCATCAGCTCACGAGTGCACATCTAACACGTGGTATTGAGGTTGGGAGAAGGAGAGTGTGGGTGATACGACAAGGAGCAGAGCAAGCAGCCTCCCATTGGAAGCTGTGAATCCCTGCTTTTAAGTATTCCTTGGTTATTCCCAAGACAGGTAAGCCTTTCCTTGGTGGTGCTTTCTGTTGGGCTCCAGCCTCCAACCATGCTGCTGGGACCCCACCTCTGTACTTTGTGTTCTGTGTTCAATGTCTGAAAACCAAAATATCTGTTGTCCTGTTATGTGGTGACCCAGTCTCTGCAGCCCATGCCCAAAGTAAACTCCAGATCCAGTTTGTCACCAGTGAGACCTCACCAAAGGGCTTTGTGGGACAAAGGGCTCTTAATGCTGAGACTTCAGTCCATACAGTGGCCACGGAAAAAGAGGTTTTCATGTGAGAAGTCTGGGGTCCTGGTTATGGGGGGTGCGTTCCTGCTCTACCTCACAGAGGGATGGCTTTATTCCAGAAAAATGAGGCAAAGGAAAGCAAGTGACATGTAAATGTTTCTCTTCCTCAGGAAAAAGAAGTAACACTTATCAAGCGTCTTCTATGCACCAAGCATGGTATTACAAAGAGGCAACCGATGGGCTGTAATCAGGTAGCAGATGCATTCTTCCTTAGACCTGTTCAGTGCTTAAGAGTGTTTAAGCTGATATTTAAATTTTACGAATTTCATGTAAAAGTCTGAATTTCCAGCCTCCTTGAATCAAAATCAAAGCTGTGACCACATTGGGAGCACCATTGGTTGGGTCTGAGTGGAGCCAGTCTTTAGGCTTGGTGCTGTGAGGGCCACGTGCTCTCCACTTTACCCCACTCCCCACCAGTCCCTATTATCCTGATGCTTCTGCTCTAAACATGGGTGCTTTACATATTAATCTAGTTAAGTCCCCATCATCAATTATTAGACGGCCCCATGAACTGAATCGTGTCTCTCCAAAGTTCATATGTGACTGTATTTGGAGATTAAGCGTCCAAGGAAGCAATGAAGGTTAAATGAGTTTATTAGGTTGGGACCTTGCTCTGATAGGTAGTAGGCTCCTTTATAGAAAAGAGAGAGAGTGTACACAAAGAGATCATGTGACCACCCAATAAGATAGCAGCTCTAGCTAAGAGAAGAGGCCTCAGAATGAAACCTATCTTACTGGTACCTTAACCTTAGACTTCCCAACCTCCAGAACTGTGAGAAATAAATTTCTGATGGTGAAGCCATCCAGCAATCTGTAGTATTTTCTTGTGGCAGTCTGAGCAGACTAAGATACTAGATATTAAAGAGACTTACAAAAAGGAAAATTTTTTTCATCTTGAAAAATATAATTACATTTCATCAAAACATTATTTATATTAATGTAACAGGTTTATTTTTATTAATATTATTTTGTTGAGGTTTTTTTTGTTTGTTTTTTTTTTTGAGATGGAGTCTCCCTCTATCGTCCAGGCTGGGGTGCAGTGGCATGGTCTTGGCTTACTGCAACCTCAGCCTCCTGAGTTCAAGCAATTCTCCTGCTCCAGCTTCCTAAGTAGCTGGGATTACAGGCATGTATCACCATGCCCAGCTAATTTTTGTATTTTTAGTAGAGATGGGGTTTCGCCATGTTGGCCAGGCTGGTCTCAAACTCCTGACCTCATGTGATCTGCCTGCCTCAGCCTCCTAAAGTGCTGAGATTATAGGCATAAGCCACCGCGTCTGGCCTATTATTAGTAGTAGTATTGACAGGGTCTCACTCTGTCGCCCAGGCTGGAGTGCAGTGAAGCGGTCACAGCTCACTGCAGCCGCTACCGCAGCCTCGAACTCCTGGGTTCAAGCAAATTTCCTGCCTCAGCCTCTTGAGTAGCTGGGACTTCAGACATGTGCAACCTACCACAGCTGGGTAACTTTTATAGAGGCAAAGTCTTACTATGTTGCCTAGACTGGTCTCAAACTCCTGGGCTTAAGGGATCTCCCACCTCAGCCTCCCAATGTGCTAGGATTACCGGCATGAGCCACTGCATCTGGCCAGATTTAGTATTTTTAGTGAATTAATGAATATTTAAATTTTTCCACTTTATAATATGGTAAGTATCAGCAGACATAGCCCACATAAAGAAAAACTATTTGGATTCTCAGTAATTTTTAAGAGAGTAAGGGGTCATGAGACCAAAAGTTTGAAAATAATATGTATTGCTTCCTGGTTATTCATTGTTACAGGACTGAGACTATATAGCGTTTCTGTTCACTGGAATAGACTTAGCAACTATAGTGGGTTGAGTGAGTAGTGTCCCCCCAAATATTCATGTCCACTTGGAACCTCAGAATATAACCTTATTTGGAAATAAGCTCTTTAGAAACCTATGGATCTTGAGACGAAATTATACTAGATTTAGGGTAATCCCTAAATCCAGTAACTACTGTCAAGAGAAAGGAGAGAGAGATTTGGACACAGAGACAGGGAAGAAAGCTGTGTGAAGGAGGAGGCAGAGACTGGTGTTATGCTGCCACCAGAAGCCGGAAGAGGGAAGGAAAGATTCCTACGTAGAGCCTTCAGAGAGAGCATGGTCCTGCTCACATCTTGATTTTGGACTTCTACCTTCCAGTATTGTGAGAGAATACATTTCTGTTGTATTCAGTCATCGAGTTTGTGGTGATTTGTTAGGGCAGCCCTAGGAAACTATAGCAACCCTGGACTTGAGTCCAAGGAGAAAAGATGATAGGAACTCCCACCTCCGTTTTCACTTAGCATCCCCCCTTTAAGAAAGAGTGCTTTCTCTTTAAAATTGCCCATCTTCTCTGCCAACAATCATATCTTCTGAGAAGTCTTGCCTCAGCCAAATGCCAGAAGAAAAGCATCTGATTAAAAGATATGAAGATAAAGATATATTTAACCTAAAAGATACATATGCATTTGCATTTTATGAGAAACTGGTTAACGTGGAGGAATGTTAACTGGTAAAATGTTGAAAATTTAGAGAGAATATTGCTAGCTACTAGATTGAGTTATTTGGTGAAGTATGTGGGAAAAAATAGCTGAAATCAAATATTCAATATTTAGCATTCTTTAGAGGAAAATTAAAATAATGTAATAGATATTAATCATTAAATTGCCTTGTCTATTGTTTATATTATTTACAGGTCCAAAGATTTATAGTTTTAATTCTACAAATGATTTTGGTGGTCCTGCAAATCTGGATAAATCTATTTTGAAAGTAAGTAACCAAGGTTTTGAGTCATTTCAAGAAATGTTCCCCCACATTTATTTACCCCCAAAAAGATGTATCCTTAAATGTAAGAAAATGATGGGGTATTTTAAATTTTTGTGAATAGTACTTTAAGAGCTAATCTCTACTAAAAAGAAGTAAATCATACACATATGTTGAGACTAAGAAATGAAGAAAGGTCTGGTTAAAATCTAAACTTCTAAGCATGGCATATACATTTTTTCAGGTCTATCTTAGAATACCTTTTCATTCTCCTGTTACTCTGATCTCTACTTAATATTTTAGTTCATGGGACATCTCATGAATATCTCATTACTTAATATTTTAGTTCATGGGACACCTCATGAATATCTCTCATTTGTTCTTCTAAAGCCATGATTTTTCAACTTCAAGCTTGTACTCATGTACTTTCTGCCTGGAATGCCCTCATTTCCCCTTTTCGTTTGTCACTTCTGTGATGTTTATGAAGTCCTTTATAATTCACCAAGTTGATTTTCTTGATGGTTCTACTATTACTTGATGTATCTTTTTTAAGAATTGCCATGCCGGGTTATAATTTGTCTCTTTATATATATTTTCTGGGTTAGACTATAAATTTCTGAATTATATGTTTGTGCTTAGTTTATAATAGGCATTTAGTTAAGAAGTAATAAAGAGAAGAAGATATTTTTATAAGTAGATGCTTGTGTACTCTTAGATTAAACATAACAAAAGAACAGAAAATAAAATGACTAGTAGGAAAATGTAGAAGTCAAAATCTAAAGCCAAAAGAATTTGTGTAACTTTTTATTACTATATATTCAGTTTTCAATTTTACTTGTTATACCCCTTTTTAGTGTAGTATTTTAGGTTATGTGCTTGCGCTGTTTACATTAAGGCAGATTCTATGCTCCATCTCCAAGAATTCTGATTCAGTATGTTCAGGACAGAGCTTAAGAATCTGTCTTTGTGACAACAACCCAAGGGTGGTCCAAGGACAATGTCTCGTGATTGCCCTCGAGAGGCTTTATAAAAGGATTTTTCCTTGCCATGTGTTGTGTTGTTGCTTTTCTCATACTGCATTTTTTCTTAAAGAAATGATAGGAATGTGGTCAAATGAATGGTAGTCCAAAAAATGATAATCACTATATCTGATTTTAGCTGAAATTGTGGGCTTGGTTGGCAAGAATATAGAAAACTGTATGACTGGCTTCTAATTTTTTAATAATTTAGCTTCTAAATGATATGACCTTTTTGGCTTCAACAGGTGGTAATTAATAACAAACTAGAGCAAAGAATTATTGGAGTGATCAATGAGCATAAAAAGCAAAATAATGACAAGGGAATTATTTCTGGAAGACTTACTGCCAAAAAACTGCAGGTATTTTGCAAACTTTTGTAAGTTCCTTAGTTTTAGTGAAGCATTTTTAGACAGCTCTTCATGTGAGATAAATATGGGTTTACAACTTCCATTGAGATTTTATGTAGATCATTTCCATTTCTAAGAATAGAGAAGGAATTGTGCACACATTAAACCAAGAAGGTACAAGTGTACACATTAAAAAGGTGACATGAAAATTAAGGTATATCTCCAGAATTATATTATTGGGCACCTACTATATTAGACTCTGTGCTGGGCACTTTGTTTACATTTTTTCTGACACAACAGTCCTATGAGATAGATGTATGTGGCCCCATTTTTTCAAGTGAAAGAATTGAGGTTTGCAAAGATGACTTAAATTATAGCCTAAGGTTACTAGTAAATGGAGTCTGGATTTGAACCCCGTTCTGCTCAAGAGTAATGATTATTTATAAAATATATTAAAATGCTTTATCTTTATGTATACAGATGTTCATGGAAGCACTGCTTGTAATAAAATATATATATATCCTAAGTGGTCAGCCATAGAAAAATACAAAATTAAATTAGGTATGTCTACCCAGTGGAATATTATGTAACTCTTCAAAGTGATGATGCAGAGTTTCTAATACCTTGGGAAGGTGCTTTTGTTATTATGTTACTTGAAATCTCTTTTTACAAAAATGACTGAAAAGAAATGTACTACATTTAGTATCTTTGGATAGTGAGAATATGAATAATTTATTCCAGTTCTCTTTTTTAAAGATCTCTGGCTTCCAGATTCTCAGTTCAATAAACATATTTCATTTTTAACTGGGGGAAACAGATTGTTTTGAAATTATAATGTGTGTCAAAGTTTCTGGTTTAAAATGAATGAGATAATAAAATTAGTAATACAGGAAGGGTACTTTGACAGATGTGACTTTTTTTACATTTCCTTGTCATAGGATTTATACATGGCTTTACAAGCATTTTCATTTAAGACTAAGGACATTGAAGATGCCATGACCAATACACTCTTATATGGAGGTGACCTTCATTCTGCCTTGGATTGGCTCTGTTTAAACCTATCAGATGGTAAACAGTATCATTAAATTATTTCAGTTTCTAAAACCTTTTGAAGTTGTTTTGGTGTTTGTATGAACCTTTTGGCTTATACTTAAATTTTTTCGCTGTTATAATTATTTACTTTTAAAGTGTTCTTACCTTCTATTCTTTTCAGGATATCTCCTTAGAGATTGTGGCCTATGCAAGAAAATATGTTCTGTGTTTTGTGTTCAGTTGTTGATTGTCATTTTTATACATCCTTAATACAATGTTTACCTATCAGTAAGCTATGTCTCCTGGTTTTTGGTTTAGAAATTAGGACTGTCCTTGGATATACTGTATTTTATTAAGCAGAGGGTCATAATTGTAATCTTTGGCAAGAATCTGGAGTGCAAATGACTTGTGGTGACTAAGGATACTATCACATGGTATGAGAGCCAAAGAGTGGGAACGATTAAGATCTTTTTATGACAATTTAGGAGCATAACACTGAGTGTGAAATAATGGTCAATTAGAAAAGGGCTAGCTATCATCTGATGAGTATGTCCACTTCTAGTTTGACAGATAAGACCAGGTTCATCTTAGGATTTCTGTTCTTAGGAGATGAGGGAGTAGAAGAAAATTAAGTGCTCTAAGTCTAGTCAAGGTTTACAAAGTGTATGCTTAACCAATATTTGTGTGTTTTATGTATCATATGCCTGTTTATTTTCAACATAGTTTATTTTATTTTAAGATGCACTTCCTGAAGGATTCAGTCAGGAATTTGAAGAGCAACAACCTAAAAGCAGGCCGAAATTTCAGTCTTCTCAAATACAAGCCACTATTTCACCTCCATTGCATCCTAAAACCAAAAAACATGAAGAAGACCCTAAGATTAAGGTAATTTAAGAATTAAGCATTTGAAGTGCTATAAAATTAGAATGGAGCACATGTAACAGTTCAAATAGTATAAATATTAGTTTTCTATAACATTTTTACTTCTTACAAATAACTAATTGGTTTGCCAGACCTTTCTATCACTATCTTAGTTATTACTATATAACAAACCACCCCAAAATGTAGTGGCTTAAACCAACTATTATTTCTCATGATTCTGCAGTCTGTGCTGGGCTTAGCTAGATGGTTCTTCTATTCCAGGAAGTATCTGCCAGGGCTGGAACATCCAAAGTGGCTTCTTCACTCCCATGACTAATGCATCAGCTGGAGGCTAGCCAGGCATCCCTCTGTCTACAAGCTTTTTCCACATGACTAGCCTGGGTTTCCTCACATATAGTGGCCTGAGGCCTGACTAATGTCTCAGCTGGAGGCTAGCCAGGCATCCCTCTGTTTACATGTCTTTTTCACATGACTAGCTTGGATTTCCTCACATATAGTGGTCTTAGGTGGCTTAGGTGTTCTTATAGCATCTGGCTTCCAAGAGTATTTAAAGATGATAAGCCAAAATGTACAAATTCTTATCAAGCTCCTGCTTTATCATTCTTGCTAATGTTCCATGACTGAAGCAAGTCACATGACCAAGCCCAGAGTCTCTGTGGAAGAAAATTACAGTCAAGTGTGAATAATGGCACAGTAATTCATTAGGGCGTTACACTTAAATACTCTGCATATTATAAAACATCTATAGAAAAAATCATCCTGATGAAACCATTTTTTTTCTAAAGAGAGAAAAGGAGAAAGAAAGAAACAGCAAAAGAAAGAAAAAAAAAGAATGAAAGAGAGAAAGAGGAAGAGAAAGAGGGAGAGAGAATGGGATTCTTGTTTTATTGCCCAGGCTAGAATGCAGTTTAAAAATGGGTATTAAAAAACTCTTTAATGCCAATAATTGTGCTTAACAATGGAGACATGAAGGAATAGGGGATGAAAATAACAAATAAGCAGCCAACCAATATTTTATTTAAACCTGTGAAATGCTATGCAATTGCTGAGGAGTGATTTACTTCCAATTATGTGGTCACTTTTAAAATAGGTATAATGTGATTCTGAGAAAAATGTATCTTTTGTGGATTTGGGGAGGAGAGTTCTGTAAATATTTAAGTCTAGTTGTTCCAGGTCTGAGTTCAAGACCTGGATATCCTTGTTAATTTTCTATCTTGTTGATCTGTCTAATATTGACAGTGTAATGTTAAAAGTCTCCCACTATTATTGTGTGGGAGTCTAAGTCTCTTTGTAAGTCATTAAGAACTTGCCCTATGTATCTGGGTTCTCCTATAATGGGTGCGTATATATTTAGGATCGTTAGCTCT